>BSBN01001031.1:3000000-3275000 GCA_027924645.1 Cunninghamia lanceolata | reverse complement strand
TAAAAATAATTGAAGGCATCACATCATATAAGCATCATATACATCATAAATTCATCCATTATCCATAGCATAAACTTAAACCATCTAGCTAATATACATGTCAATCATCCATATCATATATCATCTATAAGCATATCATCAAAAAATTCATAACCATAACATATGTCAATCATCCATAGCATCATATACATCACCACATCATATATCAACACCATAAGCATTATATATCATCCATAACAGATCATGTAAGTCACTAAATCATGTCATCTCTCAAATATATCAAAAAATAATAAGTGTCATACACATGTTTGTATAATGTGGGATGCATGAGCTATAAATATATACAAAGCTATACAAATAGCCCACAGATATCATCATGTCAATACATATATATACATCATTAAAAATTATCTATGTAGAGCTCCCCTTTGATGGCTCAACCCCTGCCCCTGATGGTGAAAGTCCTATAGCTAGAGGTGGTTGTTGTCCCCATGATGGTCATGTCGGTGGTGGCCCCATCATTGATCCTCCTAACCTCCTTAAAGAGGAGGCCCCTGACCTACTCCTCTCCCTGAGCTGGGTTGCCTCTACTCAAGAGGTACGATGTTGTGATAAAGCCCCTGTAATACTCAACCTCTCTAATAACCTGAGTTAACTCATGTTGTACTCAAGATAGCTCTATGACTAAGGCCATAGTGGGTTGATCCACCCTAATCAAACCATGGGTTGTGTCTAGCTCCTGTATAATATGTTGTAGGGCTGACTTAGCTCAGAGCTTCATCGCTATAGCCCCATCCCTCTTAGTAGTAATCTAGGCAATCTCTCTAGTATTTGGTACATGTGCCTATACATTCCCCTATTCTTGTGCTTGCCTTGCAATCTAAGCCTATTGTAGCTCCCCCTGGCATCATTCATCTCATGGTGAAGCCGCAATGTCAATAGTTCCACCCTAGTCTTCCTATGGGTCTCTACATCTAGTAGGTGTTGTACCCACTCTATCTCTGAGCCTACCACAAGAACATCCCACTACCCTACCTCATCCATAGCCACATCATGTTGGTCGATGTCTGCCTGTCCATGCTCTAGGCTACCAGGAATATCATGTTGTCTTGCATCCTATTGTCCAACCTCCTCTATCACCAAAGCCACCCTTCACCTCTGTCTCCAGGCCTTGGGGGGTCCGACGTCTAGTCCCCTACCTACCAACTCTCTAACCAGTCTCTCTCATCCACCCACCACACTAGAGATAGTCAATATTGTCGGCCTATGGGCCAACCACCATGCATCATACCCGGGAGTAGTCCTAGGGTCAGCTCCTCCCACTGGGTCCCATTGAACTGGGGCAAGTGCATCAAACTCAGCCAATGTTGTAGCTACAACCACCTTATGTCCCCACTCAGGCACATCTCTCTGTGTGCATGCAAAAATAGCATCCCTAATGGTACAAGTTGTGGTAACCCAAACTGTCAAAGTACCCACTCTCGAAGAAATCTCTCTATAATGTACATAGTCCATCCAAATAAGTATCTAGCCTACCGATAGTATAGTAGTTGCTTCGCATCATCCCACCATGGTTTACAGTCTTTCCATGGTCTCCATATGACAATATCAAGATCATCAAAGGTCCACCACCAATAGGTCAGCTCCCCGAGACACTTATGTGTAACTGCCACATCATATAAGTGAATGAATGTTGGCCTACTAGTTGTTGTTGTGGTGAGATAGGCCTCATCACTACAATAAGCTCTCAAACCCACACATGCAATAGTGTGACCCCAGTAGCCAAAATCAAGTCAAATGTATACACAACCTGATGCATGTCATGCTATAGCTACCCTAATACACAAGACCCCCATGGATATTTTATACCATGCATAAACATACCCTCTAGCACACGGCCCCATCAGACTAAAAAGTTGCAAGATCATCGATCTAGAACTAGTACCCCACCAATTAGACCTACTACGACCAGCTATATCCTGTCAAATCTTTGTTGCATCTGCCTAGGGCATATCTCTACATCCTTGATTCCCAGATCCTGTGTCAACAATAGTTCGGCAATTGTTGCATCTCCTATGTTAGTATCATAGACCACTCATGCCCTATAGATCAGGATGTGCAAAATCCTCCACACATTCTCAAGGGTGATGGTGATCTCCCCTATCGGCAATAGAAATGAGCTATGCTCGTTGTTCCACCTCTCCACCAACGCTATCATCATCGTGCGGTGAGATCAAACTGGTGTCATGTGGGCCACATATCTCAAGCCCATCACCTCAAGGAACATGTCCTCATCCTCATCCAAGTCTACTACTAGGGCCAGTGTTGGTGGATGTCACTCTTAGGACATCAACATGGGAAGTACAATCTACATTCACAATTGTCAACTTGTCACACCTTAGAAAATTAGAATATTTGTAAAATAGCCAAAGGCGACTTGTTTTTCCTAAAGCGCCTAACTATTTTCAATTGTATAATTCTGTAGACCATTTGTACCATCATATCTACCACTTGTGCCACCTTTTCCACCATTTGTGCCACATTTCTAATAGTGCCATTATGTCCACCATTAGCGCATTCCTGTACACCAATTACGCAATTTTGTAGACCATTTACGCCACTCTATTTGACAATTGCACCGATTGCTCCACCATTTGTGACATTTTCTCTTATACCTTTGATTAACCTAGCCAAAAGAGACTCATTTTCACCTAAAGCACCATCCTAGGCACCATTAGCGGCTTCTGTTTCCATTTGTGCCATGGTTTTTACCAAAAGCACTACACTGCAAGCCAAAAGCGCAACTTTGGCTCATACCTAAACCTAGCCAAAAGTGACCCTATTTTACCAGAAGTGCCATTGTACACACTATTTACGCTATTGCGTGCTAGAAGCACTACTATTCTAGCCATTAGCACCACTCTAACCTAACGACCACTTCTGGTCATGACCTAGGACTTATCCCATTTGACCCTTATTAATGACTCTAATAAATACACTAAGAGGTTCAATTAGGGGTACATACTGCTCTTGGTGCTCCTATCGGCCAACCATGTGTCCGAACCCTCTCCACGCGGTGATCTGCTTGTGGAATCCTAGACATCTCTGTAACATAGTCTTCTCTAAGCTCTTGAAAATTCCTACGCACTAGTGGACAAATCTCTAAACTCTGAGGATGCAAATGACTTGAAAGTGACCCCCTGGGTTCTACTTATAGCCCCCAACCCTAATTTCTTCCCTCTCGTGCCCTATTTTTCCTCGTGTCCGCCCTTACTCTCTACTGTGTCATCCTCCACTTCCTATCTCAGTCCTTCTTAGCTTATTTCTTCTATGTCATCAACCTTTTTCTCTTGTCACGAATCTACCCAGTCCACCTTCCGTTTACCTAGTTTTCCTCTCAAGGGGGCATCCTCCACCAATTACACTAGGGTACAGTAGTCGACACATCATTCATATCATCATAAATTCTTTGAAATGCCATGAAATGAATTGTCTCAAAGAGGGGCAAAATGTAGACACACAAAAATGACCATTGCATTATTAGCTTCCATATGCATCATTCCTCTAGCATCAATTCTTCTAATTCACCTTAATTTAGCATTAATTAAATAATTTTATAATTATTTCATTAATTTCATCAATTCACCACCTTATTCTTCTATTTTTACATTAATTAAATAAGTCAATTATTTAATTAATTCAACATCTTAATTCCCCTTATCTACACACGATTAAATAATTTTAATTATTTAATTAGCTAATTATTCTTCCAAAATTAAATAAATTATTCTAATTTATTTAAGTTGACTTTTCTTATCTCCTAAATAAATAAAATCAAATATTTTATTTATTTTCCTATTTTCTTCCATCATGCACAACAAATTAAATAAATTCATTTATTTAATTTCTAATTTATCTTCTCATCTTCTAAATTTATCTTCTTCTTCTAAAAATCTTCCATGCAAATAAATTAAATAATTTATTATTTAATTTTATCTTTTGCATGTCAAAAAGCAAACCAAAAGTTGAGTTTAATTGGCTTTAAATCTTTGTTTTTCTCAATCAATTCATTAAATAGGAAAAGCATTCTATTTTTTTATGAAAATCAATCCTATCTTTAGCCAAGAAATCAATTAACTCTTTAAATCAAGATTTTTGCATGGACACTTGTCATGTGCACATTCACTCATGGTTCCTCAATTTATCTCCTCTGTCGATTTCATCTAATTTCCTCCAATGTTGATTGGTCTTCTTTGAAAGTTATAAATACGCCCATTCACCTCTTCACAAACCCCTCACAATTTTGAGAATTTGGCATCCATATCTCCCAGCGCTTTTGAGCATTCGTTGAAGCAATCACGCATTCATTTGAGCTATCATCCATCCATCTTGCTACTAAGGTTATGCTTTTGTATTTGAGCAATCCACACTCACAAATACACCAAGGAATTCCAAGAATTGGGTAACATTTAGAGTTTCATTCTTTTATTTTATCTTTTTTATGCTATTGTTGATTTCTTGAAGGTTATGATGGAGTTTGGTATTGAATCTTTGTTGTATTGATCTCTTTATGAATTCTAGATTTCCCCAGACACAGTTTGAGCTCCCTGTGAGTCCACTATAGCGAGATCTAACTATCTTTGTAGAGCATCACGTGCCTAATTAGTGCCATTTTATCTCGATATAGCCTAATCTCTCTTATTTGTGATTTCACATCCATAAATTTGACTTTGTTTTAGTTTTTACTTCCATGTAAGTAGTAGATGAATATGCATGATTTAGTGATTTGACGTTTAGTGAAAATGTCAAGAAAAATCAATGATTTCATGAGTTTATATTTATATGATTAGAATTGACATGTGATTATATATCATCAAGATGTTATGATTTCATAAGGATTATGATTTGACTAACACTACACTAATCCCAGTTTGGTGATTACAAGTTGTATTCAAGAAACAGGTTTCTGCCCTCCAAGAAAGAGAGGGAGTGCATCATCGGAGTGAAGTGAATAGACATATGGAAAAGTATAGTTTGTTGCCATATTATTCTTGTGCTTGTATAATTTAGTGAACCCCCAATGAGTTGGGTAAGTGGTACTCGACCCATTTGGTCTAAGTTGGTTTCGACTCGACAGTTGTCGATTTATCGTCATAATTTCTTAGTGTAGATTTTTTTGTTAGTGTAGGTTTTTTATTCCTTATTATAAGGTTTTTCCTACACATTTATTTAAGCTTACTTAGGTTAATAAAGCATGTTTTATTAGGTGAGGATTATGAGGTGTCACCTTCCTACATGTGAGCATCCATTAGCTATCTTGGGAAGATACTTTGCTATCTTTAGTCCGATAGATGGTTGCTCCTCATTGGTCGGTGTTACCACCTCCTCCCTCTCCTTAGTCTATATAAGCATGCTACCTAGCTTGTATTTTCATTTGATATTGGAGATAGTTATCTGATGTTATTTTGCCTTTCGAGCATTTCACATCAATCTCTTGGTATTGTTATTATGTTGTTTCAATTGCTTTTGCATTTACAGTTTATGTTTCTAACTCTTTTAATTGATTTTGGGTTATAATCTATTTTATAGATTCTAACATGGTATCAGAGTAAGTTTTATAAGGTTAGATTCTTTGTAGAGATCTAGCAAAATCTTGTATGCTCTTCTCTTGCATTTTCAAACGACCTGGAGAATCAAAAAGGATTTATGAAGATCTAGTAATCTTATTTTTACATGTATAAGATATGGGTGATTGTAGCATCTTCAGGTAGTCTAGCAGCATTTTTTACTGTTCCATTGCATCCGGGAGGCTCTTGAAAGTCATTTTTGGCTTTCATTTCACTCATTTTGGAGATCGTTGGCCATCCCTGCAAACAAGGGTTTTGAAGCTTGCATATTTTGTGTTTTAATCAATATTGCAGGTTGCAGCATGCCTTTGCTTGTCTTAGGTAGTTGATTCAGCATTTGCATGTCATTTTTTAGTTGCTGGGGTCATTTTTTATTGCTAAAGGTGTCTATTTTATATTAGATCTACATCTTTTGTACATCAACAAGAAAAACATCTTCTGGGTTTTGTTCACAGCATCGAAAAACCATCTGGGTATCTTTTAGTTTTTGCATGTAGTCTGTATATTTTACAAAAATGAACTTAGAAAGCTACAATAGTACTCCTCTCCGTTGGCAGTTGTAGATTTGAAGGCAATTTTCAAATGATCTATTCTTGCTCATACGGACTCCATTTCTCACGAATTTTTTTTTATTTTGGCTATTTTTTTGTGCTCTATGCACTAGTGTAGACGTTTTTTTGATTTTGATGCAGAAAATTTCTAGAAATTGTAGATTATCAATCATGACACTACACAGTTCTCATTTTGGGAACTTCGAAGAGGCATAAATTTTACATAAAACCTTGGATCAAGGTTGATTCTTTTTTTGAAAGTGGATATTTTTTCGTGTAGCTTGCAGTGATGTTTATTTCATTGGGTATTGTGCCAAAATTGTATTTTCAGCATATGTTTTTTGAGGATTTGTAATAACATTGAGATCAAGTCCACTCAATATTTCTTGCTGGTGGCAATTGTAATCACACTAAATATAAAGTTCCAAATCATATTTTCTTAGGGGGGGTTCTTTGATTGATTGAAAAAGGGGGGGTGTCTTATGTGCTCTCTTTGAGTTACATCTTTTATGGGGTTATTGTAATCATTTTGGGGGTTCATCATGGATTTTGGTCATTTCCATCCTTCTATTGTTAAGTTAACCTTAGAGAACTATTTGTCTTGGAAACAAGGGATAAAGAATCAATGCCTTGAGTAGGATCTATTGCCCCATCTCCTTGGACTCGTTCCTGAGCCAAGTGACTATGAACAGAAGAATGCATGGTTTAACAATAATGACATGGTCTATGGACTAATATGTATTAGTCTTGGAAAAAAGGGATAAAGAATCAATGCCTTGAGTAGGATCTATTGCCTCATCTCCTTGGACTCGTTCCTAAGCCAAGTGACTATGAACAGAAGAATGCATGGTTTAACAATAATGACATGGTCTATGGACTAATATGTATTAGTCTTAGAAACAAGGGATAAAGAATCAATGCCTTGAGTAGGATCTATTGCCCCATCTCCTTGGACTCATTCCTGAGCCAATTGACTCATTATGACACTCCTAAGGACATTCAACTCCTCTTTGATGATAGTCATTTCATCATTGTTATCCCATCTTCCTTGTCTTTAGATCTTGTACCTCCTAGTACTACACATGGGATTGGATTGCTTCTGCCTTCGTGCATTGAGCCATCTTCTGATATTCACATGGAGACACTTGAGTAGAGTTCTGAGAGAAGATACATCATGAGACTTCCTTCCTCACCTTGCTTCTTTGAGTGAGAGTTACTTCGACATTCACCATTGGAGTTGTTTCTTCCTAAGGGGAGAAAAGTCATTTGCCACAAATGGATCATCTTCAGCATTCATATATGGGCATCCTCCTTTGACACCGGAGGTACTTCATTGTAGGGGGATTTCATAGTCTTTTTCACTCTCTCTACTTTGGGGGGTGTACTCTCTTTTGTAGGGGGGCTACTTCTCTTTTGGGGGGAAATTCATTGTACATGGGTACCTCATCAGGCTTCATTTGCCGGGACCCATCTTTTTCACCCACCTAAGCTGCGCTTAAGGGGGGGTGTTAGTGTAGGTTTTTTATTCCTTATTATAAAGTTTTTCCTACACATTTATTTAAGCTTGCTTAGGTTAATAAAGCATGTTTTATTAGGTGAGAGGATTATGAGGTGTCACCTTCCTACATGTGAGCATCCATTAGCTATCTTGGGAAGATACTTTGCTATCTTTAGTCCGATAGATGGTTGCTCCTCATTGGTCAGTGTTGCCACCTCCTCCCTCTCCTTGGTCTATATAAGCATGCTACCTAGCTTGTATTTTCATTCAATATTGGAGATAGTTATCTGATGATATTTTGCCTTTTGAGCATTTCACATCAATCTCTTGGTATCGTTATTATGATGTTTTGATTGCTTTTGCATTTGCAGTTTATGTTTCTAACTCTTTCAATTGATTCTGGGTTATAATTTGTTTTACAGATTCTAACATTTTGTTGATATTATGTCAGGAAAGTTTGACCATCGGTACAAAAATGGTCGACAATCATTAGTCATTGTTTGATATGAATATAGTTATATTCAAAAGAAAATATTATTAATGGTTAAACTATTTCTCTATTGGTAATTTCGTTATTAATTTCATTAAGATAACCTATTTATTTTAAGCTTCTACACAAGATTGAGAGGGGGAGAATACCTCGACCCCATTCTTGTAATCTTATTAAGTGATAGGAATTGTTGAAGGCACAAGACAACTAAGAGGGGGGTGAATCAGTTGTATCAAAACATCAAACCCTCATAAACATAATCACATCAGTTCACTTAAACCCTTAATTTGTTATGAAGTTTAAACATAAAAGTAGATAACAAAAACTTAAACACATCAACACCATGCACAAGAGAACACCATATTTTTATGTGGAAAACCCTAAAAAGAAAAAACCACGATGAGGATTAGCTCATAATATAATGTAGTATCAATACCGATTACAAAAGGCTCACTGCCATAGAGAGAATGCTCACTGCAGGGGACTCACTATCCAAGTGGACTCACTGCCCACTAAGAAAGAAAGAAAGAAGAAAAGAATGGCTCACTGCCAGACTTTGAACTGATATAGTTGCATCTAACCTTTGCATGGAGTTCAGTTCCAATGAAGCTCATTATACACCACAACATACACAACACCTTTGTAGCATCACCAAAAATTGTAGACACCTTCTACTCACTACATCTGGTAGCCTAACACATGAAAGTCCTTGAGCTACCCTGATCAAATTTGTATCATAACATCATATCCCCCATTTACAGACACACATCCACAAATCCTTGACACTTATTTATACCATTATTACCCTTGAAACAATCTTCAAGGTCAGCAACACAATCTCCAAGATCTGCAAACACACAATATTTGAATTAGGTCTGGACCTAAACATTCCATAGCACAAGGGAATGAAGGAAAACCAATCTATGCCTTAGCTCAGACCCAAATCTATCTAGGCACGCTACACAACACTCACATAATCACCAAATCAACTCCTCAATCAATGCAACCATTCAAGGTCAGCCAAATAGTGTAAACATAAGGAATTCTTAATCACATTCTTCCAAAACCACAAACATAACTTATTGACCATACACAGGGCTTTAACACAATCTAGAAGCATCCACAAAGATCTTGAAGTCACCTAGAAACCAACAAATTCAGCCACAACAACTTTCACCTTAACACAACAACACTGCCAAACTCTGCCACACAATAAATTATTTTCTGGAGTACCAAATCACAAACCTTTTGGATGGAAGATAGGTAAGATCCTTATGAATACAAGTCCAAAATTGCAACACCTAAAACCTTTCTGTGGAGGAATGCGGAGCAAAATACTTTCTCCCAGACACCTCTACACAAGTCAAAAACACTGTCAAATACTGCTCTCAAACTGATGAACATAACTTTCACTGTACAGTAATCTAGAGCACCAAATTATAGATTTAGCATCTTAAAACACTTCTTAACAACATATCCAAACTACACACTCAGATCTCCAACACAGAAGAAATGCATAGAAAACCTCGAACAGTATTATGTAAGCTAGAAGACTCTTCAACACATTATTTCCTGTATTAATCAAATTTTCTCAAAAGCACTTGGAAACTCAGTAGCAAGAACAATCTACTAACATCATTAGCACCTCTACAAGGCATTCATATAACTCTAACACAATAAATTAATCAAATAATAACGGCAACATCAGAAGACACGGTTGACACCAATGACAACACAAACATGTTGGCATCAATGACAACACTGATTAGCACATACTTGCAACAATCTCCCCCTTTCTCATTGATGGCAACATATGATGTGAAAAACCATCATGACACAACTCTGCATCAATCTCACTCTCCCCCTTTCTTTTATACATATTACTCTCTTTCTCTCCCTTTGTTTTTCACATGAACTCTCTCCTCCTTTGACATCAATGGCAAAGGGTGACACATCTTTCTCAAGCTTTCTCCCCCTGATTATGATATTGCACATACTTGCACTATTCTCAACTACTTTTAATACTCCCCCTAAGGAGTACACACCAATCTATACCAATTCATACTCCTCCTGACTGCAACAATCATCAATGCCACTACCTGCTCCCCCTGAGAGGTAGCCTCCAACATCGGTCTAGAAAAGAGTGAATCTTGAAATCCACTAGACTGATGCATTTCCTTATGCATCTAGTTCAAAGAAGGAGGGGCAATAACCCCTAACTTCTCCTAGAGATACTCAAATGTATCCTTAGGAAGAGCCTTAGTGAATATGTCAGCAACCTGATCCTTTGTGGGCACATACTTGAACTTAACTTCATTCTCTGCAACCTTTTCTCTCAAAAAGTGATACCTAATTGAAATATGCTTTGGCCTTGAATGCATTAATGGATTTTTTGAAATGTTAATAACACTGGTATTATCACAGAAGATAGGAATTGAATCATCATACTCAACTTTGATATCCTTCAAGGTTTGTCTCATCCATAATACCTGTGTACAACAGGATGCGACTGCAATGTACTCTACCTCTATAGTAGATAAAGACATTGAATTCTACTTCTTGCTTAGCCATGATACAAATCTATCTCCAAGAAAGAATGCACCACCACTTGTACTTTTCATGTCATCTACACATCCAGCCCAATCTGCATCTGTGTAAGCACTTAGGGTAAATTCATTGTTCTTAGAATACCACAAACCATGATCTAGAGTGCCCTTCAAATACTTGAATATCCTCTTCACTGCCATGACATGTGACTCTCTAGGATCTTCTTGAAATCTTGCCACAAGATAGACTGCATGCATGATATCTGGTCTGGTAATAGTTAGGTATAGCAGTCCTCCAATCATTGATCTATATTTTCTCTGATCAGCCTTAGGGGATTCATCATTTTTTCTCAACTTGTAACCAATTGTCATGGGGGTAAAAACTGGTTTAGAATCTTCCATTCCAAACTTCTTCAATAGTTCCTTGACATACTTTGGTTGTGAAATGAAAATGCCCTTATCTATTTGATTAATTTGCAGCCCAAGGAAGAAGTTCATCTCTCAGCACATTGACATCTCAAATTTTTTTTGCATTTCATTTGTAAAGTTCTTACACATACCTTCATTTCCACCGAAGATTATGTCATCCACATAAACCTCAACAATCAGGATTTGATCTTTTCTTACCTTGATGTACAAATTACCATCTGCAGACCCTTTACTGAATCCCTGTTGTAACAAATACCTATCTAATCTTGCATACCAAGCTCTGGGAGCTTGTTTCAATCCATACAATGCCTTCTTCAATCTGCATACCATATCTAGTTTGTCTGACAACTGAAATCCATCCAGTTGCCCTATGTATACATCCTCTTCCAACTCACCATTCAAAAAAGTAGACTTCACATCCATTTGATATACCTTGAAGTCCTTATGTGCTGCATAAGCCAGAAACAGCCTAATAGCCTCCATTCTTGCCACCAGAGAAAAAGTTCCTCATAGTCTATTACTTCCACTTGTGAGTACCCCTTACACACAAGTCTTGCCTTGTTCCTTACCACTTCTCCATTCTCATTCAACTTGTTCTTGTATACCCTTTAGTTCCAATCACATTCTTATTCTTTGGTCTTGGGACAAGTTCCCAAGTCTGATTCTTTTCAATCTACATTTGTTCTTCTTCCATAGCCTTAATCCAATACTCATCCTTGCATGCCTCAGCTACTATTTTATGTTCAACTTTAGAAAGTAAACATAGATTTACCTGTTCTTTAGTAGCTCTGCTTCTTGTCAATACAACTTTGCTCTTATTACCAATGATTTGATCTTCAATGTGATGCCTCTGCACATATTTAGGAGTTTTAGGAACTTTTTCCAGAGCTTCTTGTTCTTCCACCTGTACTTCTTTTTCTTTAGTTTCTTCTTTTTCTCCATGATGAAGGGGGTAAATCACAAAAAAAATAACAAAAATTGCACATAGAAAATATAATTTTTTTAATTGATTTGGACAACTCATTACATTACAGAAGCTCAAAATACAATCAAAGGATGAATCCTACACAAGCTTAAACACATTACAACTTCCTATCTCAAGATTCTAGAATCTTCTACCTTTTGTAACCCCAAATCTACTAGGGTTTCTATTTTCCTGCCTATTCTTGACTCTACACTTTCCCCCTTATCTCTACTACTGCCAAGGGTTCCCAAAAATTCTTATTAATAGCTTTTTTGGTGGCCTCTAGCCAAATTTCAAATTTTGCATCTCCCTCCAAAAATAGGTCAACTTTCGGGAGCCATAACTTTTGATCCGGGTGTTCGATTGACGAACTGTTTGAAGTGCCAGAAAGATCGCGTAGTGCTCTACGCACTATGAACCCACTTTTTTGGGTCCTCCCATTTTCAAGCCTGTATAGGGCCATTTAGTTCCTCAAACCTGAATTTGAATAATTTTCAGGTGTTTTTTGGGAAACAAAAACTTTAATATCTTTCAACTCACAAATGATCTTTGCGTGATTCCTTCACCAAAAGTCTTAATTTTCATTTACAAAGTTTCCTATAATTTTTTTCTTCAATCCATGCCCAAATGCAAACTTTCTAAAAATAGTAGTAGTTTGGAAAAATTGAAAGTTCTACATCATTATTTAAGCGATTATGGAACCAAAAATACTAATTTTGAAAAGAAATGACAGAAACATCAATGATTTTGAATCAACATCTTTATTTGGGTGATGCAATATTGCCCTTACACCACTAAATGCTCCTACATCACTCCACAAGAAGACTCATCTGATTCATATCCATTAATCTTTGAAAACTTATGTATATCTTCATCAACCTTAACATTAACACTTTCAACAATCTTTCTTAGCCTTTATTATAACAACGATAACCTTTGCTTTTGTTAGCATATCCAAGGAAAATACCTTCATCGCATCTTCCATCAAACTTTCTTAGTTCTTCATCTCTTCTTATATAACATTTGCTTCCAAAAACTTTAAAATATTTAGCAGTGGGAATCCTTCCATACCATAGCTCATAGGGAGTCTTTGTGTCATTTGCCTTCACCTGTACTCTATTCTATATGTAGACAGCAGTATGAGTTGCTTCTCTCCAGTAGACTTCCGATAGGTTTGCTTCCTTTATCATTGTCCTTGCAGTGCTTCTTGAATAGTCATGTTCTTCCTTTTAACCACTCCATTCTGCTGAGGAGTTCTAGGTACAAATAGATGCCTCTTTATCTCATGATTCTCACAAAACATATTAAACTCATTAGAAGTAAACTCTCCACCTCTGTCAAACCTCAAACATTTGATTTTCATATCCAATTCATTTTCAACCATTGCTTTAAAAGCTTTAAACTTATCTAGGGCTTCTAATTTTTCCTTAAGAAAAGTGACCCAAGTCATTCTAGAGCAATCATCAATCAATAACATGAAATACCTATCACCTTGAAAACTCCTTACTCTAGTAGGACCACATAGGTCTATATGCACCAATTCCAATAGTCCAGTAGATGACTGATCCTTGCTTTTGAAGCATCTTCTTGTTTGATTTCCAAACTGAAATTCCTTATAGACAACAGTGATGGGCTTTGTTAACTTTGGTAGACCTCTCACAACTTGAACTGAACTTATCCTTACCAAGCTATCAAAGTTGATGTGACACAATCTCCTATGCCATAGCCAACTCTCACCAATTTGAGTCATAAAACAATAACTAACACCGCCTTTGAGATGATAAACATTTCCACTTGTCTTCTTTCTAGTAGCTATTACTATTCTGGAGCTTTTTCTGATCTCACATCCATGATCCTGAAACATAAGATTGTAACGCTTGCTACACATTTGTCCAACACTCAAGAGATTATGCTTTAAACCTTTGACATAAAGAACATCATCAGTGTTATGCTTTCCATCAAAACTAATCAAACCTTTTCCACAAATCTTAGCAGCTTCATCACCACCAAACCTGACTACTTCACTATCAAATTTTTCAAGTTTAATAAACTTACTCTTATCATATGTCATATGATTTGAGCATCCACTATCAATGACCCAATCATCCTTTTCACTCCTAGCATGAAAAGCAGATATTACAGTTCTTTTAGGGTTAGTACATGCTTCCAGATTCTTTTCCTTCACACAACTTCTAGAGTTAGCATCTAACCAGTTTCATCTCTTGTGGCAATAAATAAGCATTCATCATCATTATCATCCTCAAAGTTAGATTCATCATCAGAAATACTTGCATATTAATTTTTCTTGAGCATCCTTCCTCTATTTTCCTTATTCTTAATTCTTAGAGCTCTATCTAGACACCTTGAAGCCTAACGACCCATTTTTTCACAACTAAAACATCTAAAAGGCAACCTACCACTAAACTTACCAGTACCCTTTTTCATCCTTCTAAAAAAGTTGGCTTCCACTTCATCAAAGTCTTCCAGTTCCGATTCAACAGTCTTCTCTATTTTACAAGCTTTAAAAGTAGTCTCATCTTTTGTAGTTCCACTAAATGTGCCAAACTCTCTTATTTAAAAAGTAGTTAGTGTGCCAAGCAACTGATCTTTGGTAAATTTACTCAAGTTTTGTAATTCTTCAATAGGAGAAACCTTATGACTATAATCTTTAGGAAGACTTCTCAGCACCTTCAATATTACTTCTTGATCATCTGTATTTCCACCAAGTCCCTTGATGTCATTGACAACTTGTTCCACCTTCTGTAAGTAGCTTGTAATGTTTTCATCTTCAGACATACGCATGGTCTCATAAGTGATCTTCAAATAATGCATTTTAGCATGTTTAACCTTCTCATCTCCTTCATAGACACTTTCCAACCTTTTCCAAATCTCATTAGCATTTTTCAAATTCATAACTTTCACCAACTCAGAATTAATAAGTACACTTAAGAGAGCATGTTTTGCCTTACCGTCTATTTCAGCAGCTTTGATTTCATCTTCAATATTTACACCTTTCTCAGGTACAATGTAATCAAACTTGATGCATTTCCAAACCTCATAACCAAGAGAAATTAGAAAGGCTTCCATCCTTACCTTCCAGAGTGCATAATCTAATCCATCAAACAAGGGAGTATCTTTCTTTTGCACCATCCTAGATCTACCTCAAGTTGTTAAGCTTTCTTCAAAGGAACTTGGCTCTAATACCAATTGTTGAAGGCACAAGACAACTGAGAGGGGGGGTGAATTAGTTGTATCAAAACTTCAAACTCTCATAAACATAATCACATCAGTTCACTTAAACTCTTAATCTATTATGAAGTTTAAACATTACAAGAGATAACATAAACTTAAACACATCAACACCATGCACAAGAGAACACCAGATTTTTACATGGAAAACCCTATAAGGAAAAAACCACGATGAGGATTAGCTCACAATATAATGTAGTAACACTACCGAATTATAAAAGACTCACTGCCATAGAGAGAAAGCTTACTACAGGGCACTCACTGTCCAAGTGGACTCACTGCCCACTAAGAAAGAAAGAAAGAAGAAAAGAATGGCTCACTGCCAAACTTTGAACTGATATAGTTACATCTAACCTATGCATGGAGTTCAGTTCCAATGAAGCTCAATAAACACCACAACTTACACAACACCTTCGCAGGATCACCAAAAATTGTAGACACCTTCTTCTCACTGCATCTGGTAACCTAACACATGAAAGCCCTTATTGCCCTGATCAAATTTGCATCACAACATCATATCCCCCATTCACACACATGTATCCATGAATCCTTGACACTTATTTATACCATCATTACCCTTGAAAAAATCTTCAAGGTTGGCAACACAATCTCCAAGGTCAGAAAACACAGAATATTTGAATTAGGTCTAGACCTAAACATTAAAAAAACACAAGGGAATGAAGCCAAACCACTCTATGGCTTAGCTCAGACCCAAATCTATCCAGGCATGCTACATAACACTCACATAATCACCAAATCAACTCCTCAATCAGTGCAACCATTCAAGGTCAGCCAAGTAATGTAGACATAAGGAATTCTTGATCACATGCTTCCACGACCACAACCATAACTTGTTGACCATACACATCACTTTAACAAAATATATAAACATCCATGAACATCTTGAAGTCACCTAGAAACCAACAAATTCAGCCACAACAACTTTCACCTAAACACAACACTGTCGAACTCTTCCACACAATAAATTGCTTTCTAGAGCACCAAATCACAAACATTTTGGATGGAAGATAGGTAAGATCCTTATGAACACATATAAAGAGCCACAACACCTAAAACCTTTTTGTGGAGGAATTCAGAGAAAAATACTTTCTCCCAGACACCTTTGCACAACTCAGAAACACTGTCAAATACTGTTCTCAAATTGGTGAACATAGCTTTCACTGTACAACAATCTGGAGCACCAAATTGTGGATTTAGGATCTTCAAACACTTCTTGACAACATATCCAAACTGCACACTCATATCTCTAACACAAAATAAATGCGTAACAAAACCTCAAACAATATTATGTAACCCAGAAGACGCTTCAACACACTAGTTCCTGTATTAATCAAATTTTCTCAAAAGCACTTGGAATCTTAGCAATAGGAACAATCTAGTAGCATCATCAGCACCTCTACAAGGTATTCATATCACTTTAACACAACAACTTAATCAAATAGCAATAGAAACATCAAAAGACACAGTTGACACCAATGACAACACAAACATGTTAACATCAATAACAACATCGATTAGCACATACTTGCAACAAGGAACAATGTAAGAATATGTTGTTCATACCTACACTATGTGGTTTTATATCTATTTAGATATTATTTATAATTTTATACTCATAACATGATGTCGAAGAGCTTCTTATGCAACATGGTATGTTAGTAATTATTGCAAGCTCTTTATGTAATTAAGAGAGCATTCAACTCTCATCCCCACATCCAATAAGGAGTTAAGGAGGAGTATGAGTGTGGTCATTAAGACCAACTACTCCACTACATTGCATGCGAGTGAGGCAAGATTTTATGCAAGGTTTATACCAAGATCACTGCGGTAGCGTGAAATGGTTAAGTCTTTAAAAAGGAAGAGTGATATCAGAGGTGGTGTGGGTGGAGAGTTCAACTTCAAGTCGTGCACAGTTGCATTGAATCCTTTGCACCTCTATATCATTAGGAGTCCTCCCTCTGTATCATTACTTTTTCCTTCTTTTCTTAGGTGGAACTCTATGATGAACAACATGGACACATTTTTCCCATCAAGAAAAATAAACTCACTCTCTACAAAATGGCATTAGTGATGAGTCAAATCCTCCAGCGTTTGAATCCCTCCCATCTCTCAGTAAAACAATATTCGCATCCATAAAGATTGTTCAAGCCCACTATTGGTAGGGTAAATTCAGGGCATTTAACATGCAAAAGTAGTATATTTTGCATCAAAAACAGAGATGATGTTGGTGAGTGCATGAGAGAATTTGATCCAAGCGTTCCTGTGGAGAAAGTGATGGTTTGCCCAAGTGGTTAAGAGGAAAGACTGTTGGATCTGAAACAAGTTCTTTTCTTATTCATATTTTATCCTGATGCTCTGCATATGTTTTATCTTTATGAGGCTGATAGATTATTAAATATTACTATGTTTTATCTTTATAAGGGCGATAGCCTATTAAACATTACTATGTTTTATATGAGGTTGATAGCCTATTAAACATTACTGTGTTTTATATGAGGCCAATAGCCTATTAAACATTACTAAGTTTTATGTGAGGCCGATAGCCTTTTTAAACCTCCATGTTTTATGTGAGGCTGATGTGAGGCCGATTGCATAATGAACCTCTATGTTTAGTTTTATGTGAGGCTGATAATATAATGAATCTCTATGTTTTGATGAGGCCAAATAGTCTTTTGACTTTGGAGAATCCTCATAGCAATGGTATAAGTCGTATCTGTTATATAGAAACTAGTAGTAACTTTGTTTAATTTGTTTCTATCCAGTGTAAATGATACTATTTCTCCTATGCCTTAGATGACTGATAGTATAATAAGGATTCAAACCTTTTAAGGCTGACAATCTGGTAAGTTTCTACCATGATAGTTTGATAGTTTGGGATGCCGACAGTGTAATAGAGCTTAAACTATTTAAGATTTATAGTCTTATGTTTCTATATAGTCAAGCAATGATTCAACTGTATAAAGGCCAAGAGTTGATGGACTCAAGAAGACCAAGTGGTCAAGATTATAGTTATATTATTATTGTAAATTCAATCTATTTAGGATTGAAATATTGTAATTAATTAAATGTTTAGTCATGATGATGCTAACATACATTAAAAACCTAAAGAGGATAAAACCTTGTGTTGTATGTACGTACAATGAGATAATGGTATAAGCTTTATGCCTTGAAATCAAATATTTTAGAATTGATATATTTATTTATGTTAGAATGATATTGTTATCATTAAGAACAACTTTGAATAGTGATATAGTATCACTTGTTTATTCAACAACAATGATAATCATAGGATGACGAACATTAGTTCTTATTTCTTCTTTAGCAAAAGTTAGTTGACTTTAGGAGACCAAGAAGGTCAATAAATATATTATAGACTCAAACTTGTCAAGGAGAAAGATTGATTAAGTCTTAAGTGAGTATCTATGTTAAAGATTACAATAGATCCATAAATGTATCCTTGCTTTTGGAAGAAAATAATCAATATTTTTCTGAATAGAGACTTTGGTGAGATAATGTCATTACGATATTGAAGTGACTATATGACGACATGGATATAGATTTTCCTTATGAGAAAGACAATTCTTCTCATCATATTGTAGTACAAATCTAGGGGAATGGGTGAACCAAGAAAGTGGAAATTGTATAAAGTAATACCATCTTGAGAAAGAGTATGTTAGGAGATATATTAAACTTCTCCTACGTTTCAAGATTGAAACTATTAAACTAGCTCAAGGGTATAGGCATACTAGGAGATGGAAAGTTATAGTTCTTATAATATATGTCTAGTAGAACTTATTTTAGTGCTATGTGCACAGAAGGCATAGTTATCCCAATTCTCAGCATCATTGTTATAACCAACTCTGAGAAGGATATGTTGGGAGATTTAAAACTCAAGCATTCATGATTGTTGTACTTATGATTGTTGTGAAAGGATTATGTGGCATATATACAAAGGATGTTATATATGAATTCATAACATATCTTAAACTGGAAGTCGATAGATTTAAGAAGACCAAAGTTTGAGAGTATTTTATTCTTTTATGACTCAAACCTATTAGGGTTGAAAGATTGACTTAGATCTAAATATTAGATATGAAAATGATAGTATTCATTAAATGGATGAGGATATACCTCATATACTATGTTTATTCATGTTTTGTGAATGTGAATTCGAACAATGCCAAGTGGTCTAGAGAAGACTAGAGGTATTGGTTTCCATGTTATATTATTTATATGTTATTATCTTTGTAAAACAAGGGTATTGATATTTCCAAGTATTGGGTTAGAAAAGTTAAACCCTAGAATCAAAAATAGAAGGGTTTAGAAAACTTAGAACTCTTATGTTGGCTATGACATTATTTTTATATATTATGGTCGATAGTGAATGGTCAAGATAACCATAGAGCAAGAGAGAAAGAGTCTAAGAAACACTTTTCTGAAATTAAATGTTTTCTCGTTTTTTATTCCTTGATAGAGTCAAAACTTGTTATACATCATACAAGTGTTTAATATTAGCATCAGAGAGTAGAATGACAGGAGGTCATAGACTCTACTAATTGTAAGTATGCAAAAAGGGGGACTCTCTAAAAGGTTAGAATTACCTAAACCTATATATTGCAAATATATCCTAGATTGAGGATTAGTTCTAAGTCAGATTGACTAGATTTTGAATGTAGTACAAGCTATTTTATGTCTAAAGATACTAAGTGAACAAAGTCAAACTGTAGGATGAGATAGTCCCCAAGTTGAGTTAGAGGTGTGTGAACTCATGACTACATTTATTGCAAATGTCTATTTATATAGAAACTTTGGCCAAAGTAATGCATTTGTCTCTACATGCATTAGTCGGTTCACTCTGTCTAGATGATGTGACCAGTCAAAATGATCATACTTAGCTAGAAGATTGTCTAGAGTTGTATGGTCGATTGATTTATGTATGACACAACACCAAGACTCAGATGGAAACCTATTGGTTCTTTATGTCTATACTCTTTGTGAAGGGTAGGGCCACTTCCAAGAAGGAAGGTGTGTGGGGGACCGCCGGTCTGTGGTTGGAAGTAAAGCACTTGGATGATGCTCTCCCTCTATAGCAGAAGATTCACTAAGACTTGAAAAACAGATGTCAAGATTCCAAATGCAATATTATTTATGTATTGATGTAAAATTATTCTCATTTCCAAGTGCAAATCTTGTATTGTAATTGTAAAGTGAAATGATTCACTATGATTCTGTCTTTGAATATGTTATTAATTTCAAGGTTGAAAATATTCAAAAAATATATGTTTTTATTTCTTTGTGATTATGCAAATGATATATTTATATTTAAAAAAATCCCTCATGTTTATCATGTTCTTTTACTTTCTTAGTAAATTGTATGTGTAATTATGAGTAATATGAGAAGGTATGTTACATGCGACCTGCCCCAACTACACCAAACCCTCCTCATAAATAGCTCGAAGCTATATAATGGGCTCAAATATATCCACGTCTCACCTAGCAGTCAACTATGGCCTGTAACTAGCCTGCACTAGCTATCCAAGCTATAAACTGGGTACCATCTCCGCTAGTACTTGACCTATGAAATCAAGCCAAGCTCATGTGCCAACTACAAAAATCAAATAGAAATTATGTCATACATCTCATCATATATCATGTATCAAATCAAAGAAATGTGAGCATCTAGTATTCTACTTAAATCACAAAACATAAATCAAAGTCTCACCAGGGTCTCCATCCTGACAATTAGGTTTAGTGGGAGCTACTTCCATCATCTCTAGGATAGGTGGGGCCATTGTAGCACCTACACCACTCAACTTGCCTCTCTCAAACCTGATAGTTACGCCACTTACAATCGAAAGTGTTTGTGACACTCGAGATCAAGTCCTAGGTTTCTCCTTCACAATGCCACTACCCTTCTCCCTGCGTCTGCACCTCCCCACTACTGGTGCTAGAATCTCCTCTCTCTCCCCCTCCTCTGATGGTTCTTCACCCCTGGAAGTAGCCTCCTACTTTTTCTAAAGCACTCTTCACAGAGACTTTCATAACTTGGGCCTCCCAACTCTAATTTTTGTGTTGTTCATTGTGTTGGAATCCTAGTTCCACCCTCTATTCTTTCATATGTCTTTTTCTCTAGTGTTATTTTACAAAATGACCCTATCAAAGGCATTTTCACCAATTTTTCATAAAACTGAAGCGGTAGATTTCTACCTTGTTTCTACATTCAAATTACCAAGTAGACACATGGAGCACATATCTACCCTCATTTTTCTCTCTAGATCATTTTCTCCTCTCATTTCCTTAAGAATTTTTTTCTACTAATGCACCCTTTTCACCCTACAGGATGATTTTTACTTTATGACAAGTGGTATTGCAGGATGCGGTCCCTAACACTATGATTTGTAGGTTCCTCAGCTGAAGGCTCCATTCCTTCACTTGGTGACATGTTTTGTCCTTTACAGTATCCTTTTGGGTATCCTTTTCATTCTTATTTACTTTCAGTACTGCATTTCTATACTTTAGCATGCATATGCACGTAGTGTCATACGCCTTCTAAAGTGGAGGATAAATGTAATGTCGTAAATTATGCTCGCCCACAATTTCACATTATGTTTGGCACTCTCCTTAATGTCCATACCTTAGTGTGTTTTAGGATCATTTCTAGTCTTTGCCTTACTATCAACCCATGAGATATGCCTATGCATTGCTTTGAGCCTTTCTACTGATCATGTACAAAAACCATAAAAGTGCCAAAATCCTAGTCTTGTCCCAAGATAATCAGACCCTTTTAGAAGTAATATTGCTAAGACTCTAGTGCTTAGTGCAGATGTATGCACCATGTTTAGATGTCCCAAAAGCCTCTGTTAGTCTTGCGATCATTTTTTAAAGTTGTCTTTTCACTTGTGTGATTCGCTGAGATTTTCTTGACTCGTGTCCACGCCCAAACAACTCTTATCCTTGATTTTTCACATTTGCCTTCTTTTTTTACATTATTAGGTTTGTCGTTGCAATACATAACATCTCATATAGGTCATCAAAAGTGTGTCATCACATCATAAATATAAAAAATGAATAAGTGTCATACAATGGCCTATCAAGATCCATGAAATATATATACAATAAGCTCACAGGCATCATGTGTCTCAATATACATAACTATGCATCATCATAACAACAAGGTCTAAGTAGAACTCCCCTCCAAGGGATCAACTCTTGCACCTGAGGGTGATGGTCTTGTAGCTGGGGGAGGTTGTTGTGGTCCTACTAGCCATGGTGTTGGTGGTTCCATGACTGAAGCTCTGAATGTCCTAGAGGATAAGGCCACTAATCTACTCCTCTCTCTAAAGTTGGGTTGCCTTTGATCTACTATTATGGCACTCTGATATAATCCTCTATAGTACTTGGTCTCTCAAATCACTCGGTTCAACTCATGTTGAACCTAAGTCAACTCTATCACTAAGGTCATCATAAGTTGATCTATGGAAATCATAGCCCTAGTAGTGTCTCTCTCCTGAGTCATTCCTTGAAGGGTTGACTTAGCCCGCAGTCTCATAGCTATAGCCCCATCTCACTTTGTTGTGATGTGAGCTAGCTCCACTGTATCTGGTACTTATGCTTGTTCCTATCCCTATCCTGTTGCTATTGCTCTGGCCTATTGTATCTCGACCTTGGCATCATCCCTCTCCTAGAGAAGTCTCATTGTGAGCAACCCCGCTCAGGTCCTCCTATGGGTCTCATCCTGTAAGAGACATTGTAGTCTCTCTAGCTCTGATTCAACCTATCTAGGACTCCCAGGAACATCCTGTTGTCCTACCTCAACCATCTCTACATCTACCTAACTCGAGCTCCCAAGGATATCCTGCTAGCCCACATATTGCTCACCCACCTCCTCTATGACCACTACAACTCATCATCTCTATCACCTAGCCCTGCTAGGTCCAGCCTCTAATCCCCTACCTCTGAGCTCCCTCACCTATCTATCTCTACCGCCAACCACACCATGGATGGTCAGTCTTGTCAGCCTGTGTGTCAACCAATAAGAATCATACTCTGTTGTCATCCCAGGGTCTGCCCCTCCACCTACTAGGTCCCATGCCACTAGGACATGTATGTCCAACTCCGCTAGGGACATAGTAACCACCACCTTAGGTCCCCAATTAGGAATATCCCATCATGTCTGCACAAAAATGGCCTCTCCCATTGAAACAGGTTGTGGGAGTTTGAACTACCATAGTACCCTCTCTAGTAAAAACCTCTTGATAACATACACACTATGCCCAAAGAGGTATCAATCTTGTCTGCAATAAGTCAACTACTCTGCATCATCCTCCCATATCTCACAGTCCTACCATGGACGCCAAGTAACTGTGTCTAACTCGTCAAAAGTTCTCTGCCAGTAGGTCAGGTCCTCGAGCTGCCTATGTGACACAACACCATCATCTAAATGTACAAATGGTTGTCCAAATCATCTCTATCATGGTGAGATCGGCCTAGTAACTGCTATGTGCTCCCAGGCCCACACATGCAGGAGTGTCACACTAGCTACCAATCTAGATCCAAACCTATAAACCACCTGGTGCATGTCATGATAAAGTTGCCCAAGTACACAAGGCCCCTAGTATATTTGATACCATGAGTGAACATGCCCTCTAAGATTGGGCCCCATCCAACTAAAAATCTGCATGATCATCGATCAGAAACAAACACTCTGCCAATTAGCCCAGTGACCACTAGTTGTATCCTATCAAAAATTTGTCACATATGAGTAGGGCCTATCTCATGGTCCTCAATTCTCAGATCTCATGTCATCAATACCCTAGCTAATGTAGCCTCTCCAGTATCTATGTCATACGCCACTCGTGCCCCATAGATGGGGATGTGTAGAATCCTCCGCACATCCTCTAGGGTGATGGTGATCTCACCCATCGGCAGATGAAAAGAGTTGTGCTCATTGTGCCAACTCTCAACCAAAGTAGTCATCATAGCACAATGATCCCGCATCGATGTCAGGTGAGCAACGTACTATAAGCCCATCACCTCCAGGAATAGGTTCTCATCCTCGTCAAGGTTTGCAACCAATGCCAACATCGTCATATGTCACTCTTGGGACATCAGTGGAGAAAGTACAATCTACATCCATAACGATCAACTTGTTAGCACTTGTCAAAATCAGGTTCTTTAACTTAAAAACCAAAAGCAGCCCTAAAAACCCAAAAGCACCTAACCCTTTCCAAAAGTTGCATTCTATCTACCATATGCGTTGATCTACGTGTCATTTGTGCCACTTCGCAATAAGCGCCATTTTACTCACCAAAGGTGCCATTCTTTCATCCAAAAGTGGTTCTTTTTTCCAATAGCATCCATCACCACCTTCAATCTAGCCAAAAGTGATCCGTTTCTACCACAAGCACAGCTTTATCTAGATAAGTGACACCTTTTACCAAAAGTGTAGCTTTTTCTACCATTAGCGCAAACTTACAAGCAAAAATCACAATTTATGCAGAAATCCTACTTTTACCAAAGTTGATCCCTAAAATCCAAATGCACCATTGCATGTTCCAAAAGCACCATTACATGCCAAAAGTGCAACAAAATTAGTCAAAAGTACAATTCTATCCTATCAACCACTTTTGCTCAAACCTAGGACCTACTCTCATTAATGACCCTAATAAATGCACTTAAGGGTTCAATCAGGGGTACTTACCGCTCCTAGTGCTCCTGCTAGCTAGTCATGTATCTTGACCCTATTTGCACAATGATCCTCTTGTGGAATGTCTACCATCTCTGCAAACTAGTCTACTCTTAGCTTCTAAAACTACTAAGCACTAGAAAACAAGATCTTTGAACTCTAAGGATGCAAATGAGTTGAAATTGACCCCTGGGCCCTACTTATAGTGGTGCAATCACAGTTAGGAGGGTTCTTAAAGAGAACAGTCCAGACCGTGTAGCTATAGTAAACACAATGGAAACAACTAAAAGATATGAAGAAAATGTAGGTTCAGTCATTCAATATATCAAAGAATTCAAATACAGATTCACTGGCAACATGCGGGCTTACAAATTAGGGCTCACAGGCCTGATTACAAAATACCAGAATATGTGCAAGATATAACTTTAAAGCTCCTTCACACAAATTCAAACTATCAAACTATCAATATGTGAATCACTACATTCCTAGGGATCTATTACATCATTATATATCATATCTAGAACATAAGATTCCTCCACGTCAGCCAAGGAAGATCACAAACTCCAATGAAGAGTTGTAACATGTGTACACGAATAGGTTAGACCTAAATGAATAGAATTCCTCTGTAAATGAATGGAATGATGTGCGGATCTTGGGGAAGGTCAGCCACAAGCCAAACAACATTGAATGATGTGTCATTAAGCTTCAAAGGTTGTGAAATGCTCCATAGGTCTTCTCCTTTAGCTAATTGCCTGAGACTGCCAGGATGCTCTATTTTGAGAAAATAGTCAATCTTCTGATAGCGATATCTTTTTGATAATTGATCCAAATGCTCTTAATTTTGCATATGTTCTAGATGAATGAATCTAAATGTTAAATCTAACTCTACAAGGTCTGAGATACAACTATTAGAAATGAAAGCAACACTACTTCAATGGAAATCTAATTCAATATAAATTTTTGCAATCGTTAACTATGTGTTATTAATGGAGATTGTAACACAGAAACAAAACTATGCTTCACAAAAATGCAAAATCAAAAATATGAACACATAAGACAATGTTTAACGTGGAGAAAACCCTTTCAGGTAAAAAAATCCACACAAGAAAGAGGCCCAATATTTATATTAATCTGAAAATGATTTATAATACAACAACACTTCAACTCTCTCCACCAGTCTTCAATCTAACAGCATTCCAGCAACACCCGAGTACCTAAAATCTGTATTGCAGCAACTAATACATCAAAAATACTTATACAAATTTTTTCTAACTCCTCTTAGGCGTTCACCTTCTCTCTCCTGAGATTCTCCAACCTATAAACATTAATTGCCATCTTACAAGGATCTTACACTTGTCCAAAAATAGCCATGCAAAGGTTGGGCTCCCAGGACTAAATCTAGCCTCTTACAACATCTTATGATGCGTCATAACTGTCATAGATTCCAGAAAAAGAGTATCTTTCCAAGATAGGAAGCTTGGGCTAAATATAGAAAATATACAACTAACATATCCGTCATATGTGTCATAGAATCTTAGAATCTTTTGACAACTTGCAGCTGTCATAGATTCACTCACCAAACATTATGATAGTTGTCATACATGCCAAAATTAGTATATTCCTCAAGGGAGCATACCTATCCTAATTTACCATAATTTTTTACATTTGCCAATAGTAAAAGTCACTCTGTAACTGCCGCTGGTAATTCTAAAATTATAACTGTCAATGAGACTACCTCATTCCCTTATGGGTAATTACAAATAACAAATAATAAATGGAATAAAATACAATATTGGAATTTACAAGGTTAATGGCACCTTATTCCAACATTCTCCCACTTGACATTATACATTGTAAATCAACCCATAGGAAAACAAATGAAAAATAATCAGGCACTAGAAACAAGGCCCATGGCCTCTTTGCACCACACGAACTTTTATGTGCTCACAGGTTTGGTCAATGAATCTGCAACATTCTCTTGATTGTCTATCTTCTTTAGATCACTCTCTCCATTTGCAACCAATTCTCAAATAAAGTGATATTGAACATCAACATGCTTAGTCCGAGCATGATACATGGGATTATTGGCCAAACAGATAGCACTTTGGCTATTACAACCAATCTGAATGATCCTGCAATCAAAACGAATACCTGTACACAGTCTCCTCAACCAAATTACCTCCTTAGAGACATGAGTAGCATCCATGTACTCTAATTCTATGGTGGACAAAGTAACTGTGGGCTGCCTCTTACTCATCCAACTCACTGCACCTCCAAACAGAGTAAACACATAGCCACTAGTGGACCTTCGACTATCCAAGTCACCTGCCCAATCTACATCAATAAAACCCTGTATGTCCAAAGATTTATCAGTACTATCAGTACTAGAATAAACCAAACAATGGTCAGGAGTACCTGCAAGATTTTTAAACACCATCTTTGCATAGTTCCAATGCTGTCTACCAGGGTTAGACATAAATCTTCTCAAAACTCCCACTGCTTGGGCAGTATCTAGCCTAGTGCAAACCATTGCATACATCAAACTCCCTATAGCACTAGCATATGGCACATTAGACATGTCCTCAAGATCATCCTCAGTCTTTGGACATATATCTAATGAAAGCTTAGTACCAATGGGTAAAGGAACTCTAAATGGGTTATAGTCTTGCAAACTAAACCTCTGCACAATAGTATTCACATACTTTCTTTGTGACAACCAAAGCTTTATGTTAACTCTGTCCCTCCTGATCTCCATTCCCAAAATATACCTTGTAGTACCAAGAACCTTCATCTCAAATGCACCTGAAAGTTGGGCTTTAAGCTCACTAACCATACCCTTAGTATTGCTGAAAAACATGTCATCAACATACAAAGCAATAACCAGTATAGAATCATCAACACAACAAATGTAAACACAATGATCCTCCTCACTTCTAACAAAACCCAATTTCAAAATAAATGAATCCAACTTTTGATACCATATTCTGGGGGACTATTTTAGACCATAAAGAGACCTCTTTAACCTGCAAACCCAATGTTCTTTTCCTTTTACCTCAAAAGCTATAGGTTGTTGCATATAAATTTCTTCTTCAAGATCTCCATGCAAGAATGCAGTCTTAACATCCATTTGCTCAATCTCCCAATCATAAGCTACAGTAATGGATAAGATAAATCTGATAGAAGTCAATTTAGCAACAGGAGAGAATATCTCACCAAAATCAACTCCCTCTCTCTGGTAGTAGCCCTTAGCTACCAGTCTAGCCTTGTACTTCTCCAATGAACCATCTGCTCCAAACTTCTTCTTGAAGACCCACTTACATCATATGGCCTTTCTTCCTTTGGGCAAATGAATAAGATCCCAGGTGTTACAAGAGTCTAAACCCATCATCTCCTCCTACATGGCTAGCTACCAAGACTCATTATTATCTATAGAAATAGCTTCCCTGTAGGATCTAGGTTCATCGTTAGTACTCAATAAAGCATATACACAATGGAAATCTGGTGGGCTATACCTGTCAACTAGATTCCGTTGTCTTGTGGATCTCCTCAAGGGAAGAGTAAGAGACTCTACTCATTCTTCTAGATGATCATCTGTACCAACTTCTTCTGTCAAAACAGATTCATCTTCATCAGAACTACTCAAATCTTCTTCTTCTTCTTCACCCCCTAATCCATCATTTTGTTCTTCCTAAGGTGCATCTTGCTTCTCTAAATCAAAGTGCACCTTCTTTACCTTTTCATCTTTTTCTTTTGGCTACTCAGGTTCAGAAATAGCGTTAAGTTCCCTGAAATTAACATCTCTAGAAAAGATAATCTTGCGGGTTAGTGATTCCAAAGCTTATAATCTTTGACATTGTCACCATATCCAATGAATTTACACTTTTTAGCCTTTAGATCCAACTTAGATCACTTTTCCTTAAGCACATGAACAAAAGCCTCACAACTAAAAACCCTTAAATGTGAAACAGAAGGCTTTTTACCTATCCACATTTCATAAGGTGTCGAATCAAGAGCCTTACAAGGAGATATGTTTATCAAGTAGTAAGAAGTACACACAGCCTCTTCCCAAAAGCATTTATCCAACTGCGCATCACTAAGCATACTTTTGGCCCTTTCCATAATTGTTCGGTTCATCCTTTCTGCAACACCATTCTGTTGTGGTGTATACGGAGTTGTCTTTTGTCTAATTATACCTGCATGCTTGCAAAACTCATCAAATTCCCTAGAACAATATTCCCCTCCATTATCAGATCTTAATATATTTATCTTTAAACCTAATTGGTTCTCTACTAAGACTTTGAATTCCTTAAACTTAGTGAAAACTTATGATTTGTGCTTCATAAAATAAATCCATGTAAATCTAGATACATCATCAATGAAGGTTACAAAATAATGAGATTTTCCAATAGATTCATTATCCAGTGGTCCAAACACATCCGTATGAATAATTTCTAACTTCTCTTTTGCTCTATTTCTTCCTGAAGGAAATGATTTTCTGTTTTGTTTACCAAACACACAATGCTCACAGAAATTAAAGTGCTCATCAGAATAGGAGAAACCATCCAACAAATTTTTATTCTTAATAGTTTTTAATACATTATTGCTTGTGTGGCCCATTCTACGGTGCCACAACATACAAGTGTTTTCAAAAGCCTCATATACATAGGAGGCATTATAAATTGTAGTAGCTTCAAGCTTGAACAAGCTTCTGAATCTCTTCCCCTTCGCTGCCACCAAGTTCCCTCTCACTAATCTGTAGCCATGCTTGTCAAATGTCACATGCATTCCCAAATCATTCAACTTCAAACCTAAAATCAGATTTCTATCTAATCCAGGAACATGCAAAACACCAGGGAGGGTTTTAATCCTCCCATCACTGAAACACAACAATACCTTTCCTTTCCCGACAATCGGATATGTAGAGTTGTCACCAAGGTAGATATTACCTCCATAATATTATTCATATGAGGAGAACCACTCCTTATGTGAAGTCATATGAAACAAGCATCCAGAGTCAACCAACCAGTGATCATTAGAAACAAGATTACATGCAGAAAGTAAAACTTCTTCACCTGCATTCAAGGACTTATCCGAAGCACTCTCCCACTATTTCTTGGGGTTTCTGTACTCCTTCTTCACATGTCCCCTTTTACCACAGTTCCAACACTTAACTCTGTTCTTTTTACCAGGAGTCTTAGACTGGCCCTTGGACTTGTCCTTAGCCCCTTTTTTATCTCTTTTAGGTCCTCTTTCCTTATACCTTCCCCTGACACTAAGAGCATCCCCTGAACTATCCAAACTCTTCTTCTTCAATTTCTGTGATAGTAGCACTAAAACAAGAGCATCCAACTTCAGATCCATGAGGTTAGCAATGATAGAAAGGATAACATTCTCCCAAGACTTGAGTAAAGAACAAAGAAGTAAGATACATTTATCTTCCTCACTAACCTCAACATCTACTGAATCAAGTAGACTCACTAAAACATTAAAAGAATTTTAATGTTCTGCAACTTATTCACCTTCTTGTATTTTCATGGAAAAAATTTTCCTTTTTAAATAAATTTTATTTACCATACTCTTGGCTTGATAGATCTCACCCAACTATTTCCACAACTTTTATGCAGTCTCTTCCTTTGCGACATTCAACAGGACAGAGTCTGAAAGACACAACCAGATGGTTCCCCGTGCCTTCTTATCCAGTCTATCCCACTCATCTTGAGAGACATCATCAAGTTTCTTCTCTTTTTGGACAGATAACCATTGGTTTCTTTCTTCCAACAAATCTTCCATTTTTAGCTTCCACAACTCATACCCCGTTCCGTTGAAATTCTCAATGTCCAATCAAGAGGTTGATGCAACGGTGGATGCAGCCATAATAACAACACAAGATCTGTAAAACAAACACAACCAAATCTCCCACTGCAGCTACAGCTTCCACATTATCACCCAAGAGTCAAAGCTGGACAGGCTCTAATACCAAATGTTAGAAATGAAAGCGACACTACTTCAATGGAAATCTAATTCAATATAAATTTTTGCAATCTTTAACTGTGTTATTAATGGAGATTGTAACACAGAAACAAAACTATGCTTCACAAAAATGCAAAATCAGAAATATGAATACATAACACAATGTTTAACGTGGAGAAAACCCTTTCAGGGAAAAAACTCCACACAGGAAAGAGGCCCAATGTTTGTATTAATCTGAAAATGATTTACAATACAACAACACTTCAACTCTCTCCACCAGTCTTCAATCTAACAACATTCTGGCAGCACCTGAGTAACTAAAATCTGTATTGCAACAACTAATACATGGAAAATACTTATAGAAATGTTTTATAACTCTTCTTAGGAGTACACCTTCTCTCTCCTAAGATTCTCCAACCTGTAAACATTAATTGCCATCTTACAAGCATCTTACACTTGTCCAAAAATAGCCATGCAAAGGTTGGGCTCCCAAGACTAAATCTGGCCTATTACAACATCTTATGATGCATCATAACCATCATAGATTTCACTAAAAGAGTATATTTCCAAGATAGGAAGCTTGGGCTAAATATAACAAATATACAACTAACATATCTGTCATATGCGTCATAGAATCTTAGAATCTTTTGACAACTTGCAGCTGTCATAGATTCACTCACCAAACATTATGACAGTTGTCATACATGCCAAAAATAGTATATTCCTCCAGGGATCACGCCTATCCTCATTTACCATGAGGTTTTACATTTGCTAATAGTAAGAGTCACTCTGTAACTATCGCCGATAACTCCAAAATTACAACTGTCAATGAGACTACCTCATTCCCTTATGGGTAATTACAAATAAGAAATAATAAATGGAATAAAATAAAATATTGGAATTTACAAGGTTAGTGGCACCTTATTCCAACAACAATTGTAGTAGAATGTAGACCAAATAATAGAAACTGCTATTGACTGAACTGCCTGAACTGAATTGAAAATGAAAGGATACAGACTGAATTATAAACAAACTAAAATGAAAATGTTTTTTTTTGGTTGATACAATATTGCTTCTTGAACTACGGATTCTCCTACATCAGACATCTGAGGTTATTGAAAAAGTGAGTCCCTCACTTTGTTGGGGCTAGAGGAAAACCGAGACGGTCTGCCTCAGCCTGAGAAATCCATGATGAATCTTCTTTTGGTTTGCCTTTCCACTTCACTAGGTATTCTTTGTATTGTCTTTCTCTGGTACTGCGTCTAATTCTGTTATCCAAAATGTCTTCAATCTACTCCGGTGCTTGTTATGGTAACTGCTTCTTCAAGGCTTCTTCAATGTTGTCCCAACTAGAAATCTTTCTTTTCTCAAGTACACCATCACTTTATCTCCAACTGCAAATTACTTGTGTCTTCTCTTATCATCTTCCTACTCCTTATACTTGTTGTTCATCTCTTCCAAATGCTTCTTCACCTGGTTATGTATTGTCTCCATATGTCCTGCAAATTCCTTTGCTTTTGCACTTCTCTTATCTTCCAAACTGATATCTCTCAACTTTGCTACTCCTCTAGGGTTTGTTCTAGTAACAATCTCAAAAGGTGTTCTTCTAGTAATCCTGTTCACTGAATTATTGTATGCAAACTCTGCTTGTGAAAGAATCAAATCCCAACTTCCTGCCTTCTCTCCAACCAAACATCTCAACAAGTTTTCCAAACTCCTATTCACTATCTCTATATGTCCATCAGTCTGTGGATGAAATGTTGAACTGAACTTCAAATTTGTCTTCATCTTCTTCCAAAGTGTCTTCCAAAAATATCCAAGAAATCTTGTGTCTCTATCTGAAATTATGCTCAATCTCATAATCTCCTTGAAAAAAAGTCAGCTACATGCACTGCATCAGTTGCCTTCTTACAAGGTATGAAATTTGCCATCTTTGAAAATCTGTCCACCACTACAAATATTGAATCATTTCCTCTTTGTGTCTTAGGCAATCCCATTACAAAATCCATGCTTATGTCTTCCCAAGGTCTTTTTGGTACTATCAAAGGTCTATATAATCCAGTATTCTGACTACTCCCTTTTGCAACTTGACAAACTCTACAAATTTGCATAAATTTCCTAACATCCTTATGTATCTGAGGCCAACAGTAATTTTCACTCACCAAAGCCACTGACTTATCAATGCCAAAATGTCCTGCCAATCCACCATTGTGTTTCTCCTTGATCAAGTTATCTCTCATTGAACTTCTAGGTATGCACAACTGGATTCCCTTGAACAACATATCTTCCTAAATGAAATAATCCAACCACTTGCTCCTATCTGTCACAACTGGTTCCTTACATGCTTTCCAAGGTTCTACAAAATCAGGATCTTCCTCATACAGGTTCTTCAATTCATCAAATCCCAACACTTCAACTCTCATCTCTATCAACAAGTTTCTTCTCCTACTCAAGGAACCAACAACTTTGTTCGATTTCCACTCCTATGCTTCAACACAAAAGGATAACTCTACATGAACTCTACCCATCTCATATGTCTCTGATTCAACTTTCCTTGACTGTTCAAATATTTTAAAGCTTCATGATCTGTATACAACACAAACTCCTTAGGAAACAAGTAATGTCTCCACTTCTTCAAGGCTTGAATTATGGCATAGAAGTCTTGATCATAAACTGAATATCTTCTCCTTGCATCATTCAAATTTTCACTGAAATATGCTATAGGTCTACCTTCTTGACTTAACACTGCTCCTATTGCATTCACACTTTCATCACAATCTACTTGAAATACCTTATTACAATCTGGTAATTCCAACACAGGTTGCTCTGTCACCTTTTGTTTTAACAATTCAAAGCTTTTGTTTGCTCCTGATGTCCACTTGAAATCTTTTTTGTCACCTCTCATTGTTTATGTCATAGGGTTACAAACTAAACTAAAATTTCTGATGAACTTCTGGTAGAAACTAGCTAATCCATAAAATAATCTGACTTCTCCAATGCTCTCCGGTGTAGGCCATTCAACAATTGCTCTTACTTTCTCAGGGTCCATCTTCAATCCTTCTACATAAATCACAAATCCCAAATATACCAATTCTTCCTTCATGAAACTACACTTCTTGATGTTTATCAGCAACTTCTCTTCTCTCAACCTCTACAATACTTATCTAAGGTGCTACAAATGTTCTTCTTTTGTCTTACTAAAATCAGAATGTCATCCAAGTACACAATAACAAACTTACCCAAGAATTTCTTCAGAACTTCATTCATCAATCTCATGAAAGTACATGGTGCATTTGTCAATCCAAAAGGCATCACTAACCACTCATACAATCCTTCATTTGGCTTAAAAGTAGTCTTCCATTCATCAACTTCTCTGATTCTGATCTGATGTTATCCACTCTTCAAATCAATCTTTGTCAAATATTTTTCTCCACTCAAACAATCCATGATATCATCCATCCTAGGTAAAGTAAATCTATACTTAACTGTGATCTTGTTTATTGCTCTAGAGTCTGTACACATTCTCCATTCTCCATCTTTCTTTGGTGCTAACACTGCAAGCACTGCACAAGGACTCAAATTTCTCTGATCAAACCTTTCCTCAACAACTCTTGTATCTGTCTATTCAATTCTTCATTCTTTGTTGGTGTCATTCTATGTGTATCTTTTTTAGGCAAACTAGCTCCCGGTATAAGATCCATGTGATGACTGATACTCCTTATTGGTGGCAATCCTTCAGGTACATTGTCTGAAATGATGTCTTCATATTCTGTCAGCAACTCCTTTATCTCCTCTGATTGTACTCCTTCAGTCTCGTTCTTCAATGTTTCAAATTTCTTAGGAATCAACCCATAACACATATTCTCATGTCTCAAACCATCTAGAAATTTTCTTCCATCTACCAAACATATTCTAGCATTTCCACATACTTCACTCTTAGGATCATCTTCCAAAGGAATCAAGGTAATTCTCTTCCCATTTGACATTAAAGTGTATGTATTCTTTCTCCCATCATGTATAGCTTTTCTATCACACTGTCAAGGTCTACCCAACAAGATATGGCATACATCCATAGGCATAATATCACACAATACTTCATCATGATAAGATCCAATATGAAATTTCACCAAACATTGTTCGCTCACCAGTACCTTATGATCATCTGGAATCCATGCTATCTGATAGAGCTTAGGGTGCTTCAATCTTTCCAACTTCAACTTAGTCACCATCTCCTCTGAAACTAGGTTGTCTGAACTACAACTATCAATAACAACTTTGCAACATTTACCTCCTGATTTGCATCTGGTTCTGAACAAGATTTTCCACTGTAATGGTTCCTCATTTGCCTCTACTTGAAATAGTGCTCTCCTCATCACAAGTGATTCTCCTTTCTCAAGTTTACCAACTGAATTAGGTGATCCAATAGGTTCTTCCTCCACATAAGTTGCTCTTCCATTGTTATCTGTCTTCTTGCTTGTACTCCCCTGATTACATTCAAACTCTCTATGTCCTTCACCTCCACACTCGAAACAGGTTCCTCTGAATGTTCTCCTATTAGGTCCTCTTCCTTCTCTTCTGTATCCTTCACTCTGGTATTGGTTAGGGTTTTCTCTGCGGTAAAAATTTATGTCATCTCTCCAGTATACATTATTATCTTTGTCTTCCTTCTTGAATGTGTTCTCTGATCTGTTCTGCTCCGCAAATGATCTATCTCCTCTAGAAAATGTTCTACCTCTCTGGAATTTACCTCCTCTACCTCTCTTTTTCTATCATGCCTCTTATTCAACTTCTCTTCAACTTTCAGGGCAAACTGATATGCTTCTTCCAGTGTTGTCATCCTCACCAAACTCAGTTCTTCTTGAATGATTAATCTTAGTCCATTGATGTATCTAAACACTTTCTCCTTACTTGCTTCACTATGTCTTGTCCTTATGATCATCTTATGAAATTATTCAGTATACTCCTTCATAGATTTCTCCTTTTAACTCAAGTTCTGCAATCTTTTCAACAATTCCAACTCATAGTCAGCAGGTACAAACTGCTTATTCAATTTTGTCACCATCTTGTCCCATTTTGTAATCTTTTCTTTTCCTCTTTTGTTTCTATCCAAATGAACTTCTTTCCACCATATAGAAGCATGTCCTTTCAACTTTGTTTTTGCAAATTTCACCTTCTCCAGATCTTCAACTTTTTCATACTCAAAGTACTCTTCTTTGTCATTTATCCAATCAATCAACTCTTTTGGGTTGAAATTGCTAGTGTAATTCAATACATCAACTCTGGGTCTCTTTCCTATCTTTGAAATAGCTTCCAACATCTTGACTTGATCTGATTCTTCTCCTTCATTGCCTCCTAGGGTTTCACCAATTTGTTCCACAGATCAAAATTCTTCTTCATCATCACTTTCAACATTAGGTCTAGGTGTCAATCATCTTCACCTATCTTCCTTAATAGCATCTAATTGAATCCTCATTGTCTTCATCATTTCTATCATCTCATCCATCCTACCAGCCATTTTTCTAACAATAGGGATTCTCCTTGGTAGTATCTTCCTAGGATCAAGTGTAAACTGCTTCAAGTTTGATGATCGGGCTACAAGGTGACAACTGCCTCACAATCGGCGATCGGCTGTGACACAGGTAACATACCTCAGATTCGGCGATCTGTCCACAGCAAGCTCTTATGGAATTCCTTGACCAACTTCTCTCAATTCACTCCCAAAGATTTGAACTTTGGCTCTGATACCACTTGGTGCAGTCACGGTTAGGACTATTCTCAAATAGAAAAGTCCAGACCGTGCAGCTAGAGTAAACACAATAGAAACAACTCAAAGATATCAAGCAAATGTAGATTCGGTCATTTAGTATATCAAAGAATTCAAATACAGATTGGTCGGCAACATGTAGGCTTACAAATTATGGCTCACAGGCCTGATTACAGAATACCAGAATATGTGCAAGATATAGCTTTGAAGCTCCTTCACACAAATTCAAACTATCAAACTATCACTATGTCAATCACTACCTTCCTAGGGATCTATTACATCATTATATATCATATCTAGAATGTAAGATTCCTTCGCGTCAACCAAGGAAGATCACAAACTCCAATGAAGAGTTGTAACATGTGTACACGGATAGGTCGAACCTAAATGAATAGAATGCCTCCACAAATGAATGGAATGATGTGCAGATCTCAAGGAAGGTTGGCCATGAGCCAAAAAACATTGAATGATGTTTCATTAAGCTTTGAAGGTCATGAAATGCTTTGCAGGTCTTCTCCTTTAGTTGATTGCCTGAGACTACCAAGATGCTCTGTTCTGAGAAAATAGTCGATCTTCTGATAGTGATATCTTTCTAGTAATTGATCCAAATGCTCTTAATTTTAGATATGTTGTAGATGAATGAATCTACATGTTAAATCCATCTCCATAAGGTCTGAGATGGAACTAGGGTAGAATGTGGACCAAAATACAGAAACTGCTATTGACTAAACTGCCTGAACTGTGTTGTAAGTATGTGCCTAATCGATGTTGTCATTGATGTCAACATATCTTGGTTGTCATTGGTGGAAACTGTATCCTATTTTGTTATTTATTTATAAGCTTTATATGTTGAGGATATTGAGAAAATTTGCCCCTCCAAAAGAAACAGTGAGTTGTAGTAAATTGTAGTGAAGACAGTGTGTTGCTGATAAAAGAACAATGCAGAAGATTGCTCTGCATTTCTTGTTGATTGAATATATCAATCTGTGGATTGGAAGATATATAGAGGCATGTCTTAAGATGCTACATTCTAAGTTTGAGCCTTCGGTATGAAGAATTGAGGAAGTTGTGTTCACCAGAGTAAAACCTACTTTTTCTGTTCATGCACTCGTGTCTGAGAGAAAGTATTTTGCTCCACATTCCTCCGTAGTTATGTATTTTAGTCTGTAGTTCTAGAGTGATGTGTGGGATGATGATATGCACCTACAATTGCAATGGTCCATGATTTGGTAGTTCGCAAGCGATCTTTCTTTAGTGACAGTTGATGACAGTTGAGTTCTTATGCTCTTGTTGGAGAAATCTCATGGTTCGAGTGGTTAGATGTTGTACAGATGTTCCTAGCAACTACAACATGCTTGTGGATGTCTCCTGATCATGTTTCTACCTTTGCATTGGTCTGCAAGGAGTATTTTAGATTGAAATTGAAGATTGTTCCCAGATAACATAGTGTGAGCTCCAGTCTTAGGCGACTCGGATGATTCCACTAATTGCGGAGATTCATAGAAGATTGTAGAAGCATGTAGTGGCATAGAAGATTGTATTTGGATCCTTGCTAAGGCATGATGTGTTCTGCTTATAATTTTGTGTCTTCTCCTTAGCATAATTTTGTATTAGGTCAAGACCTCTTTTGTAAATGTTTGTAATGCCGACCTTGGAGATTGTTCCAATGGTCGATGAATGTAATGTCGACCTTGATGTACATTCCAAGGTTGATGAATGATATATATAATTGTAATTTGGTCATGGAAAAGAGGTCCTTGTGTGTGTAAATACAAAGTTAAGTGAAGAAGTGTAGAAGGCAGAGCAGAGCAGAGGAAGAGTATTGCACTTCAGTGGAACTGAATTCAGGCATGGAGTAGATGCTATTATCTCAGTTCAAAACCCTTGGTAGTGAGCCACCCCTTGGTAGTGAGCCTTTTTCTAGGTAGTGAGCCCTATTGGCAGTGAGCCTCTAATTTTTGGTATTTTTATAACTTACATATCTTGTGTACTAACATCCACCATGTTTTTTCCCTTAACAAGGTTTTCCACGTAAAAAATCTGGTCACTTGTGTATGATCTTGCAATTGTGTTTATGTTTCTGAGTTTATGCTTTCATGACTTAATCATAACAAATGGTGGACAAGTGTTTAATGTTTTAAGGTTTAGAATTGTTTAAGTTTTGAGACAACTAATTCACCCCCCCTCTCAGTTGTCTGGTTCATTTCAACAATTGGTATCAAAGCCAAGTTCCTCAGAAGAAAGCTTGACCACTTGAGGCTGATCCAAGATTTCGTATAAGAAGGAAAGTGCGCAGTTCAATGGAACAAACTACTCCGTCTAGAAGATCCTCATGAAAACCCATCTCCTCTATTTGGGTTATAGTGTTTGGAAAATAACTGAAAATAAGTTTGAAATACCAAAGAATGGTCTGCAAACTGAAGATGAGATCAACGAATTTGAGTTGAACATAAAGGCCAAAGATGCCTTGGTCAGCACCTTATCCGACATCAAAGTAACAAAGATCATGGAGCTAGAAACTGCTTATGAAATCTAGGAAAAGCTGAAGAATCTATATGAACAAGATGAATCTATGAAGAGTGCCAAGTTGCAGAGTTTGAAGGCAAAATATGAATGTTTGAAGATGAGTGAAGATGACAACATAATATCCTTCATGCAAAAGGTTGATGAACTTGTGAGTATCATTAGAAGTGTAGGAGGAAAAATCAAGGATATTGAAGTTGTGAACAAAAATCTTAGATCACTACCTAAATCATATAGTCATAAAGTGGCCACAATTGAAGAAGTAATGATAGTGACAAAGATTACGAAAGATCAGCTACTCAGGAAGCTGACAGCCTTTGAAATGAGAGAACTTGGTGATTCTCCTCCAAAGACAAAGACTGCTTTCAAGGCTAGCACTTCAGAAAGAACCCCCAGATCTAACAAGTACAAGGTGGAACTAGATCATGAGCTTGAAGAACTTGAAGCCAAATTTGTTAACAGTCTACCCAGAGGTACTAGTGAGTTCAAAGGAAAACTACCTTTCAAATGTTTCAGTTGTGGTAAAGTTGGTCATTATGTTTCTAGATGCCCCATAAGAGTTCCTAAGCCAATACCTGATAGACCTAGAATCCCAAAGAAATGTTATTATGTTGAAGATCTTGATGACGATGAAGGAGTATCACATGGTGAACCAGATAATGCTAGTACTTCTGGTAATGAATGCTTGTTTATTGCTATTAAAGAAGAACCTGTGACTACTAATCCTGCTAGTTGTGTTAAGGAAGAAAAACCAGTGGAAAGTGCCTTGGCTACTTAGGTTGTTGAAGACAAAGATGAATGGGTTATTGACAGTGGATACTCTCATCACATGACTGGTGACAAAAGTAAGTTCATAAGTTTGGAAAGATATGATGGAGGACTGGTTAGGTTTGGTGATGATACAGCTGGTAAGATTTGTGGAAAAGGATCCATTTCTTTTGATGGCAAGCATAAAATTGATGATGTCCTATATGTGAAGGGATTAAATCATAACCTCTTAAGTGTTGGTCATATGTCTGGCAAAGGTTATGATCTTAGATTCAAGGACAATGGATGTAATATTTTGGAAAGCTCTGAAACAGTGATTGCAACTGGTAAGAAGACAAGAGGTAACATTTATCATTTGAAAGGGACTAATGAATATTGCCTGTTGGCCCAGAATGATGAAAGTTGGTTGTGGCATAGAAGGTTATGTCATATCAATTTTGACAACACTGTAAAGATAAGTTCCACTCAGGCTGTAAGAGATTTGCCCAAACTTGTGAAGCCTGTTGATACTTTGTGCAAGGAGTGTCAATTTGGAAAACAGACAAGAACAAGTTTCAAGAGCAAGGACCAATCTGTTGATGGACTACTAAAATTAGTGCATACAAATCTATGTGGACCTCCCAAAGTAAGAAGTCTACAAGGAGACAGGTATTTCATCTTGTTGATTGATGATTATTCTAGAATGACTTGGGTTACCTTCTTAAAAGAAAAAGTAGAAGCCCTAGAAAAGTTCAAAGCATTCAAGGCAATGGTTGAGAATGAGCTAGATTTGAAGATAAAGTGCTTAAGGTCTGATAGAGGTGGAGAGTTTACATCAAATGAGTTTAACTTTTTCTGTGAGGAACAAGGGATAAAGAGACGATCATCTTCACCTAGGACTTCACAACAAAATTGAGTAGTTGAAAGGAAAAACAGGACAATTCAAGAGGTTGCCAGAACAATGATGAAGGAGGCTGACCTACCGAAAGTATATTGGAGAGAGGCAATTCACACTGCTGTATACATCCTAAATAGAGTCCAAGTCAAAGGTAATAGTTCCAAGACTCCTTATGAATTCTGGCATGGTAAAGTTCCTACTGTGAAATATTTCAAAGTTTTTGGAAGTAAGTGTTATATCATAACAGATGAAGATCTAGGTGAGTTTGATGCAAGATGTGATGAAGGTATCTTCCTTGGATACTCTACCAAGAACAAGGCCTATCGGTGTTACAATAATAGGTTGCTAAAGATTATTGAGAGTACAAATATCAAAGTTGATGAAAGCAAGGAAACAGTATCAAGTGGATATGAATCTAATGAACCAGATGTCCCTGCAAGCAAAGTAGTAGTGCAGCAAGAAGAAAACTTAGAGGAAGAAGAAGAACAAGCTTCAAAAATCATTAATAAGACACCTAGGTATGTAAAGTTAAATCACTTTGAAGATCAAATCATAGGAGATAAGAGTAAAGGAGTTCAGACCAGAAGAAGAGGTGTTGATGAACATGTTAATTATTGTTTGATTTCTCAACTGGAACCTAAAAATTTAAATGAAGCATGTAGTGATGAAAACTGGGTAAATGCTATAGAAAAGAATCAGACTTGGGATCTAGTCCCTAGACCGGTAGAAAAGAATGTGATTGGTACCAAATGGGTCTTTAGGAACAAAATGAATGAGAATGGTGAAGTGGTAAGAAACAAAGCAAGGTTCGTATGCAAAGGATACTCTCAAGTTGAAGGAATAGATTTTGAGGAAACATTTGCACTAGTGGCAAGGATTGAAGCAATAAGAATGTTTTTAGCATTTGCAGCCCACAAGGATTTCAAGGTATATCAAATGGATGTGAAGTCCGCATTCTTGATTGGAGAACTGGAAGAAGAAGTCTATATTGAACAACCGGAAGGATTCCAGTCATCAGATCAGGGTGACATGGTGTGCAGATTGAAGAAAGCATTGTATGGACTAAAACAAGCCCCCAGGGCCTGGTATACAAGATTGGATAAATATCTAATACAGTTAGGGTTTAGTAAGGGTACAATTGACATCAATCTCTATTTCAAGATCAATGATGAACAAATCCTAATTGTTGCAATCTTTGTTGATGACATTATCTTTGGAGGCAATGAAGGTATGTGCATGGTTTTTGTTGGGGAAATGCAAAATGAATTTGGAATGTCCATGTTTGGTGAGATGAATTTCTTTTTAGGTCTGTAAATCAATCAATTAGATAAAGGTATCTTTATTTCTCAGTCTAATTATGTGAAAGAGTTGTTAAAGAAGTTTGGGACGGAAGACTCTAACCCAGTAAGCACTCCCATGGTAACTGGTTGTAAGTTGAGCAAAAATGATGACTCACTTATGGCAGATCAGAAAAGGTATAGATCTATGATTGGATGATTACTTTATCTAACCCAAACTAGACCTAACATAATGCATGCAGTTTGTCTTGTGGAAAGATTTCAAGCAGAACCTAAAGAGTCACATGTGATGGCAGTCAAGAGAATACTGAGATATTTGAAAGGCACAATGGATTATGGTTTGTGGTATCCAAAAGATAATGATTTCACTCTTAGTGGATACACTGATGCAGATCGGGCTGGAGATGTGGATGACAGGAAAAGTACAAGTGGACGTGCATTCTTCTTGGGAAAAAGGCTGGTATCCTAGTTAAGTAAGAAACAAGACTCAATATCTTTGTCTACAGCAGAAGCATAATAAATTGCAGTAGCATGCATCTGCACTTAGGTGTTATGGATGAAGCAGACATTGAAGGACATCAGAGTTGTGTATGAAGAGCCAATTGCAATCTTTTGTGACAATACAAGTGCCATAAACATATCAAAGAATCCAATAATGCATTCAAGGACAAAGCATATATCTATAAGATATCACTTTCTGACAGAAAAGGTGACAGAGAATGAAGTCAAGTTGGAGTATGTGTCTACAAAAGATTAGATTGCAGACATCTTCACCAAGCCTCTACCTAAGGATACTTTTGAGTATCTCAGAGAAAAGTTAGGGGTTATCACCCCTCCTTCTCTAAACAAAGATGTACAAGAGTGCATTAGTCCGGTGGTGTTTAGAGTCCTACCTCCAGATCCAGATTGATGCTTTATGGGCTACTTCTCAAGGGGAGTAGTCAGAGAGTTTAGAGGAGAGTTGGATCAAAACAGCAGAGTGCAACTATGTGCCCTTTTCCATTGATGTCAAAGGGGGAGAGAAATCATGTGAAAAACTTAGAGAGAAAGAGTACAGATATGTAAAGAGAAAGGGGGAGAATTTTGTCATGATGGCTGTTGTGGTTTTTCACATCATATGTTGCCATCAATGACAAAGGGGGAGATTGTTGCAAGTATGTGCCTAATCGATGTTGTCACTGATGTCAACATATCTTTGTTGTCATTAGTGTCAACTATATCCTATTTTGTTATTTATTTAGAATCTTTATATGTTGAGGATATTGAGAAAATTTGCCCCTCTGAAAGAAATAGTGAGTTGCAGTAAATTGTAGTGAAGACAGTGTGTTGCTGATAAAAGAACAGTGCAGAAGATTGCTTCGCATTTCTTGTTGATTGAATATCTCAGTCTGCAGATTGGAACATATTTAGAGGCATGTCTGAAGATACTACATTCTGAGTTTGAGCCTCTGGTATGAAGAATTGAGGAAGTTGTGTTCACCAGAGTAAAACTTGGTTTTTATGTTCATTCACTGGTGTCTGAGAGAAAGTATTTTGCTCTGCATTCATCTGCCGTTATATATTTTGGTCTACGGTTCTAAAGTGATGTCTGGGATGATGATATACACCTAAAATTGCAATGTTCCATGATTTGGCGGTCCGCAAGCGATCTTTCTTTAACGACAGTTGAGTTCTTATGCTCCAGTTGGAGAAATCTCATGGTTCGAGTGGTTAGATATTGGGCGGATGTTGCTAGTGACTACAACGTGCTTGTGGATTTCTCTTGATCGTGTTCCTACCTTTGCATTGGTCCACGAGGAGTATTTCAGATCAGAATTGAAGATTGTTCCCAAATAACATAGTGTGAGCTCCAGTCATAGCCGACTCAGATGATTCCACTAATTGCGGGGATTCATAGAAGATTGTAGAAGCGTGTAGTGGCGTAGAAGATTGTATTGGACCCTTGCTAAGGCGCGATGTGTTCCACTTATAATTTTGTGTCTTCTCCTTAGCATAATTTTGTATGGTCAAGACCTATTTTGTAAATGTTTGTGTATATGCCTAAAAATGAAACGACTTAGTCTAAATAAATATTCTTATTATTTATCCCATTCTAATTCTTCTATCAATAAATAAATAAACAAATTTATTTATTCAATTCACATTCCTCTAAAATTAATTAAATATCAAAATATTTAATTACCTCTTCTAAAGTCAAAATTAAATAAAATGCTTTATTTAATTTAATTCTTCCAAATTCTTCCAAACAATTAAATAATTCTTATTTATTTAATTAAATCATTTCTTCTTCCAAATTTAAATAAATCAATCAAATTTATTTAAATCCTCTCAATCTCTCAAAAATAAAATATAATCAAATATTTTATTTATTCTTCCAAATCATGTGCACACAATTAAATAAATTTATTTATTTAATTTGCTTTCTTATCTTCTAATTCTTCAAAAATCTTCCAAATCTTTTAAAAATAAATCTTCTTCATGCACACAGAATTAAATAATTTATTATTTAATTCCTCTCAAATCATGCAAAAGTAAATCATGAGTTAATTAATTGATTCTATCTTGTTTTTATCAAAAACTCCTAAAATAGAAAAAAGCTTTCTAATTTATGACAACATATCTTATCTTCAATAAATAAAAAAATAGTTAACTCAAAATAGTTTTTATGTGACACTTGTCTTCTTTCTATTCACGCACATTCTCTCATTCTTTCTCAACCATTGATCTTCTCATTTTTTCTATACCGTTGATCTCTTCTCTCATGAGTCTATAAATTGAACCCTCTTCTTCCATTTCAATCATCCAAGATTTCAGTATCGTTACTCTGCAGGAATTCCATTTGCTTGAGATCAACTTGTTACCATATCACCATTACCATTGTTGTGAAGCTCATCTTCATTGCAATCAACTATCATGGTCATTCCCACTTGACATCTTGGAATAGCAAGGAAGTGCACCTTCTGAGGACGTATTCATACACAAGATCATTTGTGATAGGCCACCAATGAAAGCCATGAGGTAAAGAGGTTTGTTGAGGTATTGTTCATCATTTTAGATCTTCTTTATTTCTATATTTCATTGAGTTATGGGTATTATTGATATCATTGATATTTATGCATAATTTCCCCTAACAATTTGTAATGCCAACCTTGGAGATTGTTCCAATGGTTGATGAATGTAATGCCGACCTTGATGTACATTCCAAGGTTGATGAATGATATATATACTTGTAATTTGGTTGTGGAAAAGAGGTCCTTGTGTGTGAAAATGCGAAGTTAAGTGAAGAATTGTAGAAGGCAGAGCAGAGTAGAGGAAGAGTATTGCGCTTCAATGGAACTGAATTTAGGCATGGAGTAGATGCTATTATCTCAATTCAAAACCCTTGGCAGTGAGCCACCCCTTGGCAATGAGCCTTTTTCTAGGAAGTGAGCCCTATTGGCAATGAGCCTCTAATTTTTGGTATTGTTATAACTTATATATCTTGTGGACTAACATCCACTATGGTTTTTCCATTAACAGGGTTTTCCACGTAAAAAATCTAGTGTCACTTGTGAATGATCTTGCAATTGTGATTATGTTTCTAAATTTATGCTTTCATGACTTAATCATAACAAATAGTGGACAAGTCTTTAATGTTTTAAGGTGCAGAATTGTTTAAGTTTTGAGACAACTAATTTACCCCTCCTCTCAATTGTCTGGTTCATTTCAACAAACTAAACTGGAAATGAAAGGAAATAGACTGAACTACAAACAAACTGAAATGCAAATGTTTTTTTTGGGTGATGCAAGATTTCTCTTGAACCAAGGATGCTCCTGCATCATATAGCCTCCCAACCCTAATTTCTTCCCTCGCATGTCCTAGTTTTCTTTGTGTTAGCTCTTATTTCTCCATCGTGTCAGCCTCCACTTCCGATCTGGTCTTTCTTAGCCTTTTTCTTCCGCATTGTCAGTCTCTTCTTCTTGTCATGAGTCAACCTAGTCCTTTTATTTTCCCAGTTTCCTCTTGAGGGCGCATCCTACCATACCACTATCACCAGTTACATTGGGGCACAATATTTGAACATCATCAATAGTTCTTTGAAACAATGCCATGAAACGCATTATCTCAAAGAGGACTAAAATGTAGACACCCAAAAATTACCATTGCATCATTCACTTTGCATACATCATTCTTATAACATCAATTTGACACCTAATTTCCCTCAATTCAACATGTTGTTTCTTTTTTAATTCCTAACTTGGTCTCACAAATAACCTATGACTTAGCCATTTTCAATACTTGGTTATTGTGGGGGGTTGGCCAATACATAGGTGAAAGTTAAAATAACTTTCCCTCTGCACTTTAGGCTCTGTAAAACTTGGGAGGGTGATCCCTAACAGTATTTAAAATATCATGCTAATTATTACAAATACTATGAATAACAGATGTGTTCTATGTAGATTTGCTTGAGGATTATGAAAATAACAAGATATGGCTTAAATCATTCGAGCTTTTGCATTCCCAAGATCATAGAATGAGATGAAACTTTATTTTCAACAAACACTTACAACTAAATTTAAAGATTTTAAAATATTTGGGGTGCATGTTCAGTCTGGGGGTCGAGAACTAGACGCTGAAGCAAGATATCGGTGCCTTATCTTAGGGCAACAAAGTCAATCAAATGCGGCTTAGAACTTAATAATAGAATTCCATCTAAGCATCAAAGAGCTTCATAATATTGCCTTAAAATAGCATACTCAACCTTCTTAACAAATCATACTTATCAGATCCCTATATTCATTCACATAAATTTAAATTCCCATTCAAGGCATTTAACCTATTCTTTGAATAAGAGCATTAATTAGAAAGATACATCCATAAGATTTTCATGGAGACAAAATAAATAGTCCTTGACTTATTTATTCATAATTTGTGCCAACCATACACCAGGAGACAATTTGATTCAGAATTCTTCTACTGTATTCAATCAAGATGCTAGTACCACTATCAAGTTCACAAGAACAAATAACACAGACTCAAAAATCCTAAGACAAGACTAGACTTCTATTTCCTATGTTTTCTCTACAAGATTTTCTAGAGACCAACCCACAACACTCTCGTGTAAATAGCCTTGAAATACCCTTTTATAACACAAGGGAGCAACAAGCATTGGGCCACTTACACATGTCACATTTTCATTTGACAACCTTTACACATGATGCCAAAGTAACGATCCACAACCACTAAGGCACGCCCTCTGCAACAAATCATCACCTTCAGTAGACAAGAACAATAATTTTGTCATTTATGGTTGCCCACTCTCAGCGTGAGGGTAAGCCATGATTTTGATGGAAGGTGGTTTGCTAGATGATCTTTTAGCTTAGCCACCCTTCACATCCAGATACTTGTTCCCAATATAAGCATCATCATCTTTGCCTCTCTGCCCACGCATGCTAAAGTGGAAATACCTGTAACGTCCCACATTGAAAGGAAACCCCAAAAACTAGAATTTCCTTCATTATCCCATTCTACAGGCACAGGGATGTGACCCCTCAACTCAAGAGTGGAGGTTTCCAACCACCTCAGACACCCAAAAGTCTGAGAGAGCCACATATAGCTGGCTTTGGCAGTGCCATAATTCTAACTAGTAAGGAAGTAGAAGTCGTATGTTTCCTCTCCATTTCTAATTGTTACACCCAGGGGGACAACACTCCTTCCATTGTTGCCTAGGCTCTATTAGAACTCATAGTGCTGGGGGAAGGGAAGAGGGAGCAATGATGCCTCTCCACCTCTAAATCCAATCTGGAGACTCACAAGAATAGGAAGTTATAGGATTCGGTAGATTGGGACCCAAATCCCCCCTCTGGATGAAAACAAGGAGGAAACAAGGGTTTATAATGGTTCAATGGACACTGCTAAGCTTCCTGAATCTTTCCTTTACCACCTATACCTTAGAAGAAAACATCTCTAAAATCCTTTATCTTATAAGAACATATCATTATCCATGAGAATAGAGAAGAAAATCCTAAGGCACAGGACAGTGGAAAAAGCATACTAAAAAGATGAACACCTATATTGTCTACACAGAAGGAGATGGTATACGAAGTAACAATAGAAGCACCTACTTATAGAAAGACTGTAGAAGCTCCCATACTTCAAGTAATCACACTCTGTCAACTTGCCTTATCAATTTTTCCAACTAGTACCATGACATGTTGAACATAAATGGAAATCCTTCAATAAAACTACAACACTGCCCAAAGAGGAAAAGGAGACAACACTCTCCATCATGTTGATTTCCCATAACCCAGAAATGTTAATTTCCAAAATGAGAAAATCAAATTTGGCTCCTTGATCACAGAAATTTATCCATTTTAAACACCATACCCAATTCAAATCATGTCGTGACGCAAGCGAAAGATCCCCTCAAGCCATGATGCAAATCCCAAGAGCTAATTTTACATCCCATCAATCTTCTAATAAGTCTATCTCCCCGTACAATGGTAGAGAAGGATACTCAAGACACATTTGAAAAAGCCCACCACTGTACCAACTTGTCGATCCTTATGCACCACCACTCAGTTCATTATTTTGAAGATGATCCATCAATTTCATCATAGATTACTCAGATCAACAGTGTTTACAAGTCTATTCAGATGCTAGTCTCTGTCATCATGAAGAAAAAGCATGAACAAAGAAGGAAGTACCACTGAGACTGCCACCTCAGACACATTGTTGAAAGGAGGAGCCCATAGGGTCCATAGGGCCTATAGAATCCACATGGCAGGCTCTTGCCCTCCGCAAGCAAGAAACCAAACTGAAGATGAAGATCCCAAGTACCAGCGGGTCCCATAATAAAGCATGATAGAATAGAGCGTCCATCTGACGCATGGTACATTCTGTGACCCTTGCACCCTGTAGAAAAATATGCCTTTTGAACACAAGGCAGTCTGGGACACGTGGAGTAGTAGCACAAATCAGGAGGATACTTATACTAGCTTTTGCTTAGAACTTGTACCGAGTCGATACATGGAATGCTGGCACAATCCTGGAAGAATCTTGCCTTTTATTTGTGCTAGGAGGTGTGCAGGGCCAACACATGGAGCGATCTACCATGAGCCGTAAGTTGCAAAGTAGAAGGGCATATGCTCCTTTTAGAACAACATTCACTCTACTAGGCGAGAAGGGGCCATGACTCATTAAGGGGCTTTGAAAAAAGCTTAGGCATATAAGTAGAATATTAGGCACAGGCAATAGTCGATAATCCAAAAGGAAGGGGCAGGTAAAAGGATGACACTCCTAGACATCAAGTTGCAACCTAAGGATCTGCACAGGCAATAGGTGGTCAACTTAGAATTAGAACAAAAGGCATTATGGCACTTCACAAAAGACTCTAAGGCTTAGAGTTTTACACCTTAGGGACAAGAAATTTTCAATACTTTGAATACCAAACCCTAACCAAGGAACCACAGATATCGAAACTTGGAACACAGCCTAAAAATTTTATCAGAGTCCTATCAGGGTAAGTGCACAAAGATGAGGGACCAAAATGGGGTCTTAAGTCACCACTTTTTTCTGAAATCAGGAAACATTGATGTTGGATGAGAAATTGAAGATAGCTACACTCACAATTTGAAGATGGAACAAAAACAAGAGTTGTAGTGCTCCGAATCTAGTTTCTAAACAACTAATTTTTTTCCAAAAATGGTTGAGATTAAGGGGTTCAAAAAGGGTGAGCACACAAATTGGTCCTATTTTTCTCAAAAAAACATAACATAGTATCTGGTGTGCTCCCCCTAAAATGTTAGCTTTTTTTAGTATTTCAATAATCGCTCTAGTGAGAAATTAGGTAACACCATGTAGTTTATCCCTGATTTTTTTGATAATTTTTTAATGAATAATTGATTTTTTAGTAATTTTTAAAGTGGACACATCTTGAAAAATAGAAATTTGAGCGTGCTCCCCCCTAAAATGTTTGAAAACTAATCAAAAATAAAATAAAAAAAATTGAATTCATGTAGAATGGAGTCTAGTTTCTAAAAATATAACTTATTTCAATTTTCGATGAACGGTTAAAAAAAAGTCAAAAATACTAGACACTGGTTTTTGACAAAATCTAGACACTTACAAAAGAAATTCAAGATGAAACACTAAACATACTCAAAAAGTGAAAAAAATTATATGGTTAGATAACTAACAGAGAGCTTAAGATTATGGTGGTATTTTTTTTGAGTTTTCATTGAAAAAAGTGTCATCCTGATGGGGAGCACGCTCCAGATTATCTCCAGATTTTGCTAAAAATTGATAAAAACATGTCAAACAAAGCTGACAATAATGTTAGCACATTATAACGCACTCACGTTATGTGAAATCCATAACACACTCGCATTATGATGAGCATAACTAGAAATACACATGCCAATTGCATTTGTTTGAAAGTTTCTAAAGCCTTTTCAACAAATCCATTTTTTGCATATCTTGCAATCATTTCATTCCATTATAGAACATCTCTTTGAGGTGTTACATCATTCAATTGACATACCTTGTCTATGCTTCCACACTTTACATACATGTCTACAAGGGTAGCTGCACTTCCTATCATCTCTCTCACTCTATTTCTCTCCCCTCTCTACGTCCTACCCTTTCTCTGATTCTCTACTTCCCTCCCCTCTCTACCTCATACCTTCTCTCTCACTCTCTTCCTCCCTCCCCTATCTACCTTCTACCCTCTCTCTCACTCTCTACTTCCCTCCCAAGTGTCTACCTCCTACCCTCTCTCTCTTCTTCCTTCCCATGTCTACCTCCAACGGTCCTCTCCCACTCTCTACTTCCCTCCTATCTCTACCTCCTATATTCTCTCTCACTCTCTACTTCCCTCCCCTCTCTACCTCTCCTCCTCATTCTTCCCATCCAATGAAATTTCAGAAATTATCTTGTTTCCATTTCATCATCCCAATTTATATCCTCATCCATCTTTACATGACCTATTTTTCTTGTTTCCATGTTCTTTGTCGAGAAGGGAGAGCGAGAGGGAGGAAAAGGGAGAGAGGATGGAGATGGAGGGGAGACAAAGGGGAGAGATACCTAGTGATAGGGAGAGACAGATAGAGAGTCCTAGTTTTCTTATTTTGAAGAGAGAGAGAGGGTGGGTTGGGTTTATGAGTTTAGGGTTTAGGGGAATTATTTACGGTTTAGGTGTTTAGGGCTGCTCAAGTTTATGGTTTATGGTTTAAGGGTTAGGATTTAGGGGTTTTGGGAGAGAGAGAGAGAGATAGGTTTAGAGTTGCTCAGGATTATGGTCATTATTTAGGGTTTATGAGCTTAGGGTTGCTTAGACATTTAGGGACATTATTTATGGTTTATGAGTTTAGGGTTGCACAAGTTTAGGGTTTTGGGTTTTGGGTTAGGGTTTAGGGAAATTATTTAGGTTTTAGGGGTTTACGATTGCTCAAGTTTATGGTTTAGGTTTTAGGGGTTAGGATTTAGAGAGAGAGAGAGAGAGTAAGGGGATCGATAGATATTGGGAGAGATAGGGAGATAGAGGTATAGTGTTGCTTCCAAGGTTTATGGTTTAGAGGTTTGGGGTTTAGGGAACTAATCAATTTTAGGGTTTAGGGGTTAGGGGTTAGGGTTTAGGGGCATTATTTGTTAGAAATGAAAGAAACACTACTTCAATGGAAATCTGATTCAATATAAATTTCTGCAATCTTTATCTGTGTGTTATTAATGGAGATTGTAACACAGAAACAAAACTATGCTTCAAAAAAATGCAAAATCAAAAATATGAACACATAACACAATGTTTAATGTGGACAAAACCCTTTTGGGTAAAAAACTCCACATAGGAAAGAGGCCCAATGTTTGTATTAATCTAAAAATGATTTACAATACAACAACACTTCAACTCTCTCCACCAATCTTCAATCTGACAGCATTCTGGCAGCACCCGAGTACCTAAAATCTGTATTGCAGCAACTAATACATGGAAAATACTTATAGAAACATTTTATAACTCAACTTAGGTGTTCACCTTCTCTCTCCTAAGATTCTCCAACCTCTAAACATTAATTACCATCTTACAAGCATCTTACACTTGTCCAAAAATAGCCATCCAAAGGTTGGACTCCCAAGACTAAATCTGGCCTATTACAGCATCTTATGATGCATCATAACCATCACAGATTCTAGAAAAAGAGTATCTTTCCAACATAGGAAGCTTGGGCTAAATATAGCAAATATACAACTAACATATCCGTCATATGCGTCATAGAATCTCATAATCTTATGACAACTTACAGTTGTCATAGATTCACTCACCAAATATTATGACAGTTGTCATACATGCCAAAAATAGTATATTCCTCAAGGGAGCACGCCTATCCTCATTTACCATGAGTTTTTACATTTGCCAATAGTAAAAGTCACTCCTTAACTGTTGTCGGTAACTTTGAAATTACAACTGTCCATGAGACTACCTCATTCCCTTATGGGTGATTACAAATAACAAATAATAAATGGAATAATATACAATATTGGAATTTACAAGGTTAATGGCACCTTATTCCAACATTCTCCCACTTGACATTATACATTGTAAATCAACCCATGGGAAAACAAATGAAAAATAATCAAGCACTAGAAACAAGGCCCATGGCCTCTCTGCACCATACAAACTTCTCTGTGCTCACAGGCTTGGTCAATGAATTTACAACATTCTCCTGAGTGTCTATCTTCTTTAGCTCAATCTCTCCATTTGCAACCAATTCTTGAACAAAGTGATAATGAACATCAACATGCTTAGTCCGAGCATGATACATGGGATTCTTGGCCAAACAGATAGCACTCTGGCTATTACAACCAATCTGAATGATCCTGCAATCAAAACCAATACCTATACACAGTCTCCTCTACCAAATTGCCTCCTTAGAGACATGAGTAGCAACCATATACTCTACTTCTGTGGTGGACAAAGTAACTGTGGGCTGCCTCTTACTCATCCAACTCACTGCACCTCTAAACAGAGTAAACACATAGCCACTAGTGGACCTTCGACCATCCAAGTCACCTACCCAATCTGCATCAACAAAACCCTGTATGTCCAAAGATTTATCAGCACTTTCAGTACTAGAATAAACCAAACAATGGTCGGGAGTACCTGCGAGATATTTAAACACCCTCTTCACATAGTTCTAATGCTGTCTACCAGGGTTAGACATAAATCTTCTCAAAACTCCCACTGCTTGGGCAATATCTAGTCTAGTGCAAACCATTGCATACATCAAACTCCCTATAGCACTAGCATATGGCACATTAGACATATCCTCAAGATCATCCTCAGTCTTTGGACACATATCTAATGAAAGCTTAGTACTAATAGGTAAAGGAACTGTAACTGGGTTACAGTCGTGCAAACTAAACCTCTGCACAATAGTATTCACATACTTACTTTGTGACAACTAAATGATGCAGAGGCATCCACACTAAAACCTTGACATACAGCATGTATGTCTAAAACCCATCATCATCATCATATTTTCCTTAACACTGTCAGCATCATCATATTTTCTCTGCCGACCGATATCCTCCTGCAGACAAACCTTCGCCCTTTCGCCTGTCAGCAGCATCATCATATTCGGCTATCGGCAGCATCATCACATTCGGCAAGCGCAAACATCCTCCTGATGTTCACTGTTCATCTTACCACCAACCTCTTTCTTCATCATCATGATGTTCAACATCATGTTCATCAGCAGGATATAGAACATCCAGTTCCTCCCATATATCCTGATGACAACAACCTCATGCACCCTTCCTTCGATGCTTACGTCACCCCGATATCCTGATGACGATTATCCTGATGACGATGACATCACATGCAGTTCCTTCAATATCCTGCTATCAGCCAAACTTGACATTATCGGCCCGCGATGGTTTTATCAACCTGATCTTCTATCTTATGCTGATACGCTCCTCCTCGGCAACACCTGATGATGATCACCCCAATGCACATTCACTTTATGCAAACAATTACATCATGCTCATCTCCACTTACTCGGATGACGCCCGAAGTAACTGTAGGATATACATAGAAATATCCTGATGATGCCGTTGCGATGGATTTTCCAACCTTAGCGAATTTTGATCCGCCGAACCTCCTGGGATGACCCGATCTGCTTCCTGGACAACTTTCCAGACTCTAACAACCAGCACGACCTAGCACATACCCATGCTAGGGTCCTCAACACCTTTCGACTGCGATCCTGCACACCTGCATGCAAACGAACACAAAATGCAGACTAAACCCTAAACTACTGTACATAGCCATTCCACCGATTCGATGAATCAACCGGTGGAATGGATCAGTGAATCCATGTAACCACCAAAATAGCAAAATTGATTTCACAATGGAGATCAAACAGAAAATGAACACAAACAGGATCTTTATTGATTTCAAAAGATGCAATACAGTACTCTGTCTCACTCTCTGCAATCTAACTTCTCAACATCTATATCTAAAACCAACCGATCCTCATGCATAAATAGGATCTCTTGCGAGTACTACCACTCGATTCCCAGCGGCTGGGAGCTTCCAAGCGGCTGGGAGGATCCAACCGGACATACAGCATAACATCTGTCCTAACAAACTATCTAAAAATAACAAAGTATGGTCAACATGACCTTATTACATGCATTGGTCTTATCAGACCTTCTTGGAAACATTAACCAGACCTAAAACAAACTAACTGCCTCATGGAGGCCAGCTGTCAGGTAGGTGCTCCTGCACCACTAAAGATTTCTGTTAACTCTGTCCCTCCTTATCTCCATTCCCAGAATATACCTTGTAGCACCAAGATCCTTCATCTCAAATGCACCTGAAAGTTGGGCTTTAAGCTCGCTAACCATACCCTTAGTATTGTTGAAAAATAATATGTCATCAATATATAAAGCAATAACCAGTATAGAATCATCAACACAATGAATGTAAACACAATGATCCTCCTCGCTTCTAACAAAACCCAATTTCAAAACAAATGAATCCAACTTTTGATACCACATTCTGGGGGACTGTTTTAGACCATAAAGAGACCTCTTTAACCTACAAACCCAATGTTCTTTTCATTTTACCTCAAAACCTGTAAGTTGTTGCATATAAATTTCTTCTTCAAGATCTCCATGCAAAAATGTAGTCTTAACATCCATTTGCTCAATCTCCCATTCATAAGCTATAGCAATGGATAAGAGAAATCTAATAGAAGTCAATTTAGCAACAAGAGAGAATATCTCACCAAACTCAACTCCCTCTCTCTGGCAATAGCCCTTGGCTACCAGTCTAGCCTTGTACTTCTCCAATGACCCATCTGCTCCAAACTTCTTCTTGAAGACCCACTTAAATCCTATGGCCTTTCTTCCTTTGGGCAAATGAACAAGATCCCAGGTGTTACAAGAGTCTAAGGCCATCATCTCCTCCTGCATGGCTAACTGCCAAGACTCACTATCATCTACACAAATAGCTTCCCTGTAGGATCTTGGTTCATCGCTAGTACTCAATAAAGCATATACACAATGGAAATCTGGTGGGCTATACCTATCAACTAGATTTTGTTGTCTTGTGGATCTCCTCAAGGGTGGAGTAAGAGACTCTACTCGTTCTTCTGCGAGATCATCTGCAACAACTTCTTCGGTAACAACAGACTCATCTTCATCAAAACTACTCGAATCTTCTTCTTCTTCACCCCCCAATCCATCATTTTGTTCTTCCTGAGGTGCATCTTGCTTCTCTAAATCAAAGTGTACCTTCTTTACCTTTTCATCTTTTTCTTTTGGCTGCTCAGGTTCAGAAATAGCTCTAAGTTCCCTAAAAATAACATCTCTAGAAAAGATAATCCTCGGGTTAGTGGATTCCAAAGCTTATAACCTTTCACATTACCACCATATCCAATGAATGTACAATTTTCAGCCTTTAGATCCAACTTAGATCACTTTTCCTTAGGCACATGAACAAAATCCTCACAGCCAAAAACCCTTAAATGTGAAACAAAAGGTTTCTTACCTGTCCACACTTCATAAGGTGTTGAATCAAGAGACTTACAAGGAGATCTGTTTATCAAGTAGCAAGCAGTACACATAGCCTCTACCCAAAAGCATTTATCCAAATGTGCATCACTAAGCATACTTCTGGCCCTTTCCATAATTGTTCAGTTCATCCTTTCTGCAACACCATTCTGTTGTGGTGTATACGGAGTTGTCTTTTGTCTGATTATACCTGCATGCTTGCAAAACTCATCAAATTCCTTAGAGCAATATTCCCCTCTATTGTCAGATCTTAATATTTTTATCTTTAAACCTGATTGGTTCTCTACTAAGACTTTCAATTCCTTAAACTTAATGAAAACTTCAGATTTATGCTTCATAAAATAAATCCATGTAAATCTGGATACATCATCAATGAAGGTTACAAAATAACAAGATGTTTCGATAGATTCATTATCCACGCATCCAAACACATGTGTATGAATAATTTCTAACTTCTCTTTTACTCTATTGATTCCTAAAAGAAATGATTTTCTGTTCTGTTTACCAAACACACAATGCTCACAGAAATCAAAGTGCTTGTCAAAATAGGAGAAACCATCCAAAAAAAATTATTTTTAATAGTTTTTAATACATTATTACTTGTGTGGTCCAGTCTATGGTGCCACTACATGCATTTTTAGTATTAGCCTCAGATACATAAGAGGCATTATAAACTATAGTGGCTTCAAGCTTGAACAGGCTTCCAAATCTCTTCCCCTTCGCTACCACCAAGTTCCATCTCACTAATCTTTAGCCATGCTTGTCTAATGTCACATGCATTCCCAAATCATTCAACTTCAAACCTGAAATCAGATTTCTAGCTAATCCAGGAACATGCAAAACAACAGGGAGGGTTTTAATCCTCTCATCACTGAAACACAACAATACCTTTCCTTTCCTAACAATCAGATATGTAGAGTTGTCACCAAGGTAGATATTACCTGCATCATATTCTTCATCTAAGGAGAACCATTCCTTATGTGGAGTCATATGAAACAAGCATCCTAATTCAACCAACCAGCGATCATTAGAAACAAGATTACATGCAAAAAGTAAAACTTTTTCACCTGCATTCGAGGACTTATCCGAAGCACTCTTCCACTATTTCTTGGGGTTTTTGCACTCCTTCTTCACATGTCCCCTTTTACCACAGTTCCAACACTTAACTCTATTCTTTTTACTAGGAGTCTTAGACCGGCCCTTGGACTTGTCCTTAGCCCCTTTCTGATCTCCTTTACGTCCCCTTTCCTTAGACCTTCCCCTGACACTGAGAGCATCCCCTGAACTATCTGAACTCTTCTTCCTCAATTCCTGTGATAGTAGCACTGAAACAAGAGCATCTAACTTTGGGTCTGCAAGGTTAGCAGTGATAGCAAGGATAACATTCTCCCAAGACTCAGGTAAAGAACAAGAAGTAAGATACATTTATCTTCCTCACTAACCTCAACATCTACTGAATCAAGCTGACTCACTAACAAATTAAAAGAATTTAAATGCTCTGCAACTGTTTCACCTTCTCACATTTTCATGGAAAATAATTTTCTTTTTAAATAAAGTTTATTTACCATACTCTTGGCTTGATAGATCTCACAAACTGTTTCCACAACTTGTATGCAGTCTCTTCCTTTGCGACATTCAACAGGACAGAGTCTGAAAGACACAACCGGATGGTTCCCCATGCCTTCTTATCCAGTCTATCCCACTCATCTTGAGAGACATCATCAGGTTTCTTCTCTTTTTGGATAGCCAACCATTGTTTTCTTTCTTCCAACAAATCTTCCATTTTTAGCTTCCACAACTCATACCCCATTCCATTGAACTTCTCAATGTCCAATTGAGAGGTTGATGCAACGGTGGATGCAGCCATAATAACAACACAAGATCTACAAAACAAATGCAACCAAATCTCCCACTGCAGCTACAGCTTCCACACTACCACCCAAGAGTCAAAGCTGGCCAGGATTTGATACCAAATGTTAGAAATGAAAGCAACACTACTTCAATGGAAATCTGATTCAATATAAATTTCTGCAATCTTTAACTGTGTGTTATTAATGGAGATTGTAACACAGAAACAAAACTATAATTCACAGAAATGTAAAATCAGAAATATGAACACATAACACAATTTTTAACATGGAGAAAACCCTTTCGGGTAAAAAACTCCACACAGGAAAGAGGCCCAATGTTTGTATTAATCTGAAAATGATTTACAATACAACAACACTTCAACTCTCTCCACCAGTCTTCAATCTGACAGCATTTCGGTAGCACCTGAGTACCTAAAATCTATATTGCAGCAACTAATACATGGAAAATACTTATATAAACATTTTCTAACTCATCTTAGGCGTTCACCTTCTCTCTCCTAAAATTCTCCAACATGTAAAAATTAACAAGCATCTTACACTTGTCTAAAATAGCCATGCAAAGGTTGGGCTCCCAAGACTAAATCTAGCCTCTTACAGTAACTTATGACATGTAATAACCATCATAGATTCTAGCAAAAGAGTATCTTTCCAAGATAGGAAGCTTGGGCTAAATATAGCAAATATACAACTAACATATCCGTCATATGCGTCATAGAATCTCAGAATCTTATGACAACTTGCAGCTGTCATAGATTCACTCACCAAACATTATGACAGTTGTCATACATGCCAAAAATAGTATATTCTTCAAGGGAGTACGCCTATCCTCATTTACCATGAGTTTTTACATTTGCCAATAGTAAAATTCACTCTGTAGCTACTGCCGGTAACTCTGAAATTACAAATGTCAATGAGACTTCCTCATTCCCTTATGGGTAATTACAAATAACAAATAATAAATGGAATAAAATACAATATTGGAATTTACAAGGTTAATGGCATCTTATTCCAACATTATTTAGGGTAACTTAAGGTTTATGTTTTAGGGGTTAGGGGTTAATGTTTAGAGGTTTAGGTTAGGGTTTAGAGAGAGAAGACGTATAGGGAGATGTAGACTGAGGGGAGACATAGGGAGATAGAGGGTGAGGGACATGGCCAGAGACATAGGCAAAGAGATTGAGAGGTAGAGGGATGATAGAGACAAGGAGATAGGGTTTAGGGTTTATCAGATTTAGGGTTTAGCCCGGTTAGGAGTTTAGAGAGGGAGAGATATGGAGATAGAGGATGAGGGACATGGCCAGAGACATAGCTAGAGAGATTGAGAGGTAGAGAGATGATAGAGACAAGGAGATAGGGGTTTAGGGTTGATCGGGTTTAGAGTTTAGGGGTTAGGAGTTTAGAGAGGGAGAGATAGGGAGATAGAGAGTGATGGACATGGATAAGGAGATAGGCAGAGAGATTGAGAGGTAGAGAGATGATAGAGACAAGGAGATAAGGGTGTAGGGTTGATCAGGTTTAGGGTTTATGGTTGGTATATATGATGTATAGAATGGTTTAAATGACTAACATATTGGCACTTATGATGTTCTAATGGCTCCTGTGGCTGAAAGAGGGTAGAATGACACCTGTGACTGGCTAGGTGTATAATGATGTTTGTGATATTTAGGTAGGTGCTACTAAGGAGCATATTGGCACATACGTTATACAAAATGGTGTAAATGACTAACAGATTGGCACTATGATCTTCTAATGGCTCCTGGTGAGGTATTTGTTTGATTTTGATTATTTTTGGGATCATTTGAGATGGAGCTTAGATTGATTTGGGATGGAGTTGGGATGAAATGGATTTGTTTAGGGATGATGAGAGGTAAAAAGGACTAGATTAGGAATGATTTGGGAATGATTAGAATGGTTTTAGGGATGGTTTGGAGTGGTTTAGTGTTGATTAGGGAATGATTAGAATGATTTAGGAATAGTTTAGGGATGGTATTTGAGATGAAATCCAAGTTGATTTGAAAATGATTAGGGATTCAAAGTTAAATTGATTTGGATGTGATTTGGGATGGTGTGAAGTGGTTTAGGGATGATTAGAGATGAAATTGAATAGATTAGCAAAGATTTGGGATTGATTAGGAATGAACTTGGTTGGAATGAAAGCTTAATGTTTTCATGAACTTTCATGTTATAGAGATTGGGAGAGATAGGGAGATAGAGGTTTAGGGTTTCTTTCAAGTTTTATTTTTTAGGGGTTAGGGGTTTAGGGGTTTAGCCTGTTGCTTGTTTTTAGGGTTTAGGGGTTAGGGTTTAGGGTTTAGGGGCATTTGTTATGGTTTAGGGGTTAGGGGTTAAGGTTTAGAGGTTTACGTAGAGAGGCGAATAGGGAGATACAGAGGAGACCGAGCCTAGGAGAGATATCTATGTCTCCTCTATCACTCTCTCTAACTATACCTATGTCTCTATCTCTCTCTCCTTGTCTCTCTATCTTACTAGATTGGTTTTGATCCCCTCTCTCTAACTCTACCTTTGTACCTCTCCCTCCCTCACTATTTCAGGTTTACATGAGTATAGGGTTGCTCAAGTAAATAGGGTTTTGGGTTTTGGGTAAGGGTTTAGGGGAATTATTTAGGCTGTAGGGGTTTAGGGATGCTTGAGTTTAGGGTTTAGGGTCTAGGGGTTAGGGTTTACGAGTTTGGGGTTTAGGGTTACTTGAGTTTAGGGTTTAGGGGCATTATTTAGGGTTTAGGGTTTATGGTTTAGAGGTTTAGGTTTATGGTTTAGGTAGAGGGGAGAATAGGGATCCCTATCTCTCTAGACATATGGATCCCTATCTCTTAATCTATCCCTCGTTACCTCTCTCTTATCCTCTTTATCTCTCTCCCCATCCCTCTACCTCTTGAAATCTCTCTCCCTATGTCTCTAGACATCTCTTGATCTTTTTCCCTATTGATCTATCTATCCTCATAACCCCATCTCTTAATATACCCCTCTCTACCTCTCTCTCTATATTTCCCTATCTATCTCTCCCTTGCTAGATCTATCTCCCTATATCTCCCCTCTATATATATATGTGTGTGTGTGTGTGTGTATCTCTATCTTTCTCCCTCTATATACCCCTTTCTCTATCTCAATCCCCATCTCTCCCTCTCCCCGTCTCTATCTCACCTATCCTCTCTACCTCTGTGTCCCTCTCTATCTCTCCATGTCTCCTGATCCCTCTCTATATATAGGATAGAGAAATGAAGAGAGAGAGAGAAAGAGAGAGACTCTCCCATGTTACAAGGTTACCTATCATGTAACGCGAGCGCATTCTGGGAAGCATGGAAAATGGTAAAAAAGCATGTGGGATCCGTGTTTCAGACCCCACATAACTGTTATTCTTGCTTTTCACGAGTATATCAGACAAAAGAATGTTTTTCATGTTGTTTGACTAATTGTCGATGATGGCATGGTTCGGTGGTTAAGTCACTCAGGATGTAGTGGCGGCCACCAGAGTTCAAACCCCCGCTGGGCCAACGAGCTCACAAGGCTTTACGCCTTCACTGGGCCAATGAGCTCACGGGTTTGAAGTGTTCTTCCTAGGGGATGAGGTCCCCCAGTTGTGGCCTCACCGGTTCATTGCTCCGGGCAAAAGCATTCACGTGGAACCGGAGGGCGTGTCGCACCAGCGTCGCCGGTCACGTTAAAAAGTTTACCAGGTGCATTATTAAAAAAAAAAATGTTGTTTGACTAATTAAGAATCATTTTTATATGAATCCACCACCTTTTTTTGTTTTTTCAATGTAGAAGAAGTGATTTTTCATGTTTTTGGAGAAAATTTGATTATTTAAACTAAAAGTTTCATGTTTCATGTGTGATTTTGTTTCAAAGATAATTACCATTGATATATAGATTGAATTTGATGATATATGTTTGTTTTTTCCATAAATTTTACTAATCCTATTCTAGAATTATATAGAATTCATAATCAAACTTGTGAAAAACAAGAATTTGAGGATTTTGAAGCCATCTTTTGGAGAATTGGTCAACTGCAATATCGAATTCTAAGGTATGTTCAATTTAAATGTCCATTTTAATTCACATATATATGTTCTTATGTTCTTGATGTCTTTAAATGTCTTTATGTCTTTATGTTTTTTATGTTCTTTATGTTCTAAGATATATATGTGTCTAGGTATATCAGTTAGTTCAGTCAAAGAGACCCCAAATTCCTCATGTTTCCACCTTATTTCGGCCCTTCATGCCTTCATTTCACCTATTTTCAGCTATACAAGAGAAAAACATTATCAAATACTTCATAAAATAATTCTAGTGAACAATTGTTTGTCATACTCATATTCGAGTGTATACATGGAGCCAAAATTGATTTTGGAAGACTCTTAATTTTTGCCCTAGGATGATATAGAAGGATTTATTCCTCAATACATGCATAATTCAATTCATTTAATAGAACCATGCATGAAATGATAGTTTTCTTACAAAAATGGAGGAAATGAGCACCACAACCTATTTGACAAATTGTTACAACTCACTTTGATACCACTCAATCCATAAAAAATATGATGGAGATTATGTATTTACTTCATCAACATAACAAAATTTTAGAGAAGAGAGTTATATACAAATATGTACGGACATACAAGCATCATGACACAAGATGATACAAAAGGAGTTACAAGGAGATAAAACACTGAAAAGGAGGTTTTCAATAAAAATGCCTCAAACAAGATGCAAATGAAAGGTCATTCACTACCCTTCACAATGCAAGTGGTTTCAAACCATGACAATACTATACGGATGAGCAGTACGTCCTGGAACAGTCCAATTTCAGGAAAAGTAGCAGAAAACTCAATTTTATTCAACTTTGCCCTTCAAAACCTTCATCACCAACCCTTCCTCGATGTGTGTGAAGGTTTTTATACATGTTTACAATAGTTCTAATCGATCATAACTGACTTTCAACTTGTTTCATTATTGGGTAACCTCCTTATTACATGATTTGTTAAGTTGACAAAGCAACTTCTTACCACTACTTGCATTATTAGACTTTTTGTTTGACAACAACATAAAACATGACTCCAAACACAAATGACATTGGTCATTTAACCTTATTACATGCAAAATGATGACACAAGACCATCAACTTGTCCTATGATGTCCTAGGACCTTGTTATGAAATGCTCCTAGCCAATATTGTCTATGGCTAAGGTGCTCCTGCACCATGAAATATGTTTCCATGGTGTTGAGTTGTCCTCCTTACCTATTGCATCACCCTTGTAGACATGTATGCAAAGTGTGGAAGCATAGACAAGGCACGTGAACTATTTGGCATGATGCCCCAAAGAAATGTCACCTCATTGAATGCAATGATTGCAAGATATGAACAAAATGGTTTTTTTGATAAGGCATTAGAAACTTTCAAGAAAATGCGATTAGCGGGAGGAAAGCAAAATTCCACAACCATAGCTAGTATCTTCATTGGACATCCATCAAAAGGATAAAACATATGGGAATTTTGTTAAATGTTGTAGTTGCAACTGCCCTCAGAGACATGTATGCAAAGTGTGGAAGCATAGACAAGGCACGTGAACTGTTTGGCATGATGCCTCAAAGAAATGTCACCTCATGGAACACAATGATTGTAAGATATGAACAAAATGGATTTACTAATAAGCATTTAGAAAGTTCCAAGAAAATGCAATTGGCAAGTGTAAAGACAAATTCCAAAACCTTAGAAATGGTATGTTTGGAGCATGGTATAGACATCCATCAAAGCATAAAGGATATAGGAATTTTGTCAAATGTCGTAGTTGTAAGTACTCTGCAAGACATGTATGCAACTTGTGTGGAAGCATATATAATGAATATGAATTGTTTGGCACAATGCCTCAAAGAAATGTTGTCTCATGGAATTCAATGATTGCAAGATATGCACGAAATGGATTTTTCATAAGGCTTTAAAAACTCTCAAGCAAATGCACAAAAATAAATTTCAACCATTTACGCAAATTTTGGCACATCTAAAACTAAATTGCGCAACCTTAACCAACTTCCTCCTTGCCTATGCTATAATGGGATCTAGAGAACATGGTGTGGACAACCATCAAAGCATAAATGATATAGGAATTTTGTCACATGTATTGTATTTGCAAAGTTGCCCTTGTAGACATGTATGGAAAGTATGGAAGCATAGACAAGGCACGTGAACTACTTGAAATGATGCCTCAAAGAAATGTACAGTTCCACAGAATTCAATGATTGCAAGATATGCACAAAACGGATTATTTGAAAACGATTGATAAACTTTCAAGCAAATGCAATTGGCACTTATAAAACCAAATTCCTGTAACAATAATTGATTATCATATTAAATATTTAATATAAACTATAATATATATATATATAATGTCATGAACATAACATCTAGTTTATATAAAAAGCCATATAGGTGTGTCCAAACAAATCCATACAGACAAATATACAAAAATATACATCAGATTAACATACAAAAATATACATCGGATTAACATACAAAAGTATGTATACAAAGCCATCTAGGCATACAAAAAAGTTTCTCAAAACTAGTTTCCTATGGACTTTTAGGAAATAATCGGTGGCCCTTCTTTGACTGTGAAGATGGAGAGCCAATCAGTGACACATCCTCTCTGCCGTCGAGTAGACCTCTACAAATAAAGTTCATCCAGCTACAACTATTAATACAAATAAATAATATGTGCATTAGTATAGAAAATGTATGAAATATTAAACATCACATATGTAATTGATCACTTACCGCCAACCGATGATCACTCTCCATCATCTTCTCTCTCTCTTCATCTGTAGTTGGACGGATTGGAGTTGTGACCTCCTGTGAGAAGCATCAAGAAGCAAAATTGACTAAACATAAATATCATTTATGTACATCAAATGACATGAGATAAAAAAAGAAATACAAAATTATGATATTTTCATGTTATTGGCTCATACCTTAGTCAAAGGATTTGCATACATCATGGCTGTATCAATGCCTATCTGCGCTGACTCATGAAGATGAGGAGGAGTCTCCACTGTATTCAGCATCTGAAAATCAAGTTCAAGATTATTCAATCAAAACAAATACATAACATTTTTTTTTAAATGCATAATGACTACAAATGGTTAAATTTACCTCCGTAAAAGTGGTGGTTTGGCATCCAGGGGACCAAGGAAACTGTGGAGGTGCTAGTGACTATTGAAATTATCAAATTGTCACAAAATAATATTACCATTGACATATCTACAATAATTACGAATATGTGATAAATTACATACCTGCTGACTTGACCTCCTCTCATAACCCACCAATGGACGGCTAACGGAGGCAAGATGAAGACTCTGACCCTGGAATTTCATTGTGCAAACAATTACATACATTATTTTTGACTTATAATATAGATAATCATATAAAATTAATTACAAATTTCAAATAACAATATACTAAATCAAGATGAAACTTGTAACAAATTACCTGAGAGTCAATACCAAATGTATGCTATAAGAGATCATCACTGAGAACAAGATCATCCAATATGGCCTGCCCCTATGTCGCAACATGCTGCCCCTGTGTCGTAGAGTCCTGTCATGCCTCCTGCATCCCATAATCACATAGGTTCCCACATGTACTGTACAAATGTGGGGACACATGACGCCTACTACTCTCACCCTCATCACCCTCGGTAAAATCATTTGCATGCTGTGATAGAGTTTGGGTGAGAGTAGTCAGTGAATGTGAAGTCTCCAGCTCAACTCTCTCCTTCAAATCCAAAGGGAGTGACCTACATTCTAGCCTCGCTTGAGGTATAGGCACATGTTGTTCATCTCCCTGAGCCCCAGGTCTATCTTGGGCAGAGCCACCACCTCTACTCTGGAACTCATGAATGTCAAAATAATTCAAAATCTTGTTGAGAATGAACTCGCAATAGAGTTTCCTCAAAAAATATTGTGGTACCTCATCATTGTTGCATGGCCACTCATTGAAGACCATGTACCATCTATCCCAAAAGTTTCAGGATATGTCATCATTCCTACACCAATGTATAGGAAACTGTTTGCAACTTTCCTCTAATGTTTGGCCGGTTTTGGGATTAATAAATTGTGCACATAATTGAAATTTTGTAATTTTTTCCTTCTTGACTTGTTCATATGACAACTTGTCGGCATTATATTGCTAACTCCTCTCCCTATAGTATTAGAATTTGGTGATTTGTTTCGTCACCAAATCCATGTGGGAAACAATCTCCTGTAGTGATTTTGCAAGTGCCCTCCTATGCTCAGTGGTTCCACTTGGATTGTTTAGGGTTTGAATAATAGTTTCAAGATGTTTCTTGGTTTCTTCTATTATCCCTAAGTAATGTTCTTGATCATCCCTTACATGAAAAGGAGGTGAAGGTGGGTTTTGAAGGTTTGGAGGGTTTGGAGGGTTTGGGGGGTTGTTTTCACCCTCCTCAACTAGATTTAGGTTTTCTGCTTCTCCAATAACTGTAAATGCAATATAAAAAAAATCAAACATTGCAAAACTAAAAAAATGTTCTAAAACTACAAAATTAGACAAACCCTACCTTCTCCCTATGTTGGAGCCTCCAAATTTACACGACGATGTCTTTGGTGGTGAGGTGCAATTGTAAATTTCTTGTTTTGTCAGGTGCACTTGATTCAATGTCCTCTTTTCAAAGTGATCACATTTTTGCTTTCTTTCTTTGCTACTGTGAGGAGCAAACCCACGCGGTGAATGAACAGAAAGTGTTTTTTTTTCTTTTATTATTTCAGAAAAACGCGAGCGCGTTATAACACGTTCGCGTTTTGTTTTAATTTTGGAGATGGTGGCGACTTTTTGTTCCCCCATCTCCTTGCATTTACCCATCACAACATTAATTAAATAATTCTTAATTATTTAATTAATTTTATCATTTCACCATATTATTCTTCTATTTTCCACATTAATTAAATAAATCAATTATTTGATTAATTCAACATATCTTAAATCCTCTCATCTACACAATTAAATAAAAATTTTAATTATTTGATTGGCTAATTATTCCTCTAAATTAAATAAATTATTCAAATTTATTTAAATTGACTTTTCTAATCTTTTCTAAATAAATAAAATCATTGTTTTATTTATTTTCTTTCATCATGCACAACAAATTAAATAAATTTATTTAATTAATTTCTAATTATCTTCTCAATCTTCTAAATATATATTTTTCCTCCATGCACACAAATTAAATATATATTATTTAATTTTATCTTTTGAATGTCTAAAAGCAAATCAAAAGTTGAGTTATGGCTTTAAAATATTTGTTTTTATCAATCAATTCATAAAATAGAAAAAAAATCTATTTTTTATGAGAATCAATCCTATCTTTAGTCAACAAAGAGGTTAACTCAATAAATCAGATTTTTGCATGTACACTTCTCATGTGCACATTCACTCATGATTCCTCTATTTGTCTCCTCCGTTGATTTCATCAAATTTCCTCCACCTTTGATTGATCTTCATTGAGAGCTATAAATACATCCATTCACCTCTTCACAAACCCTTCACGATTTTTGAGTATTGGTAACCATATCTTCCAACGCTTTGAGCATTTGTTGAAGCACCTCGCATCCTTTGAGATTATCATCTATCCATTTTGCAACCATCGTTATGCTACATTTAGAGCAATCGACATATCAATACACTAAGGAATAAATAACATTGTGTGGTCAATTACATTGTTGTTTGTTTTGGATTTCATTATTGTGCATTGCAATTTTTTCTTGAGTTATGTAGGCATTGGAATAGGATCTTTATGTGTCTTATTTGCATTCGGATTTCTATCAAACACATATTTTACTTAAATAATAAAGAAAATAACATTAAAAGCTTCTAAAATTACCTCCTAAGTTCAAATCCAATATTTGACACTTAAGTGGACTTAACCAAACCCTAATCTACAATAATAATAATCATAAATTAAAAATTAATCCACAAATTTTCACACATTTACACAAGAAGACCTTAATCTCCTCTTAAGATAAGACCTAGGTATACTGGGGAATCACAATAGTGATTTCTTGAGAACCTCCACAATTTTCCATTGGTCATGGCAATTAACCTACGCACTTACACACAAATGTAAAAATATCCAATATAATAGTCGAAGCAATATGTATCATTAAGTTAATATGCATAACATAGATACATCTTAATTAAACAACACTATCATGATTTAATCAAAATAACATATGAATTTTAATCCATCGTCCAAATCATACTAACACAAAATCGCATAACGTATAGAAAATTTAACCAAATACAATTGAGATTTATCATACACAATTATGTTCGTTCTAAATTAATCCAATGTGATAAACTAAATATAATTTTTAAATACCAATCTAGAAAATACTAACAAGTCCATAATCATTAATTAACCAATTTATCATCAAATAATTAATAAACTACTACTCTAACATGATATCAGTGTCAACATAGTCTATAATCATAACAAAGTAAAATGTCTTGTCCATGAGTGTCGTAAGAAAAATAAGTATTAAAATGAAGTGTGTTCATAAGGAGGAAAGATGGGCCTCATAGCTACATTAGAAAAGGGAAAGGGAAATGAAATTTTTGTATTTGTAGCTCCTAGTATAGGAAATTAGATTCTTTATTCTATAGCTCCCCCCCACATGGTTATAGCATAGGATATGTTTTCCACATTGCAACTATGTTTTATTCTAAAAATCTTGATGGGTGAAATTCTTCAACGGATGTCTATGAGAGAAGGTCTATTGACATGGGTGAAGGACAATTTCATGATATCTTTTGTGTACCTTCATTGTTAACTAATATCTTATCCATCTATTAGATCAATCATAGTGGGATAGGTAAGAGTGTTGATTCATCTCTTATTGCTAAATTATCTTCCATTAGATTCCTAATTTCCATTGTTGTTGTTTGTGATCTTTAAGTAAAGAAAATGGACGTTAAAACTATTTTCTTGCATGTGGATCTTGAAGAGGAATTTTATATGCAACATATAAATGGGTTTGAGGTAAAAGGGAAAGAATTTTCATTTATAACTTAAAACAATCATTGTATGGTTTGAAAAAATCACCTTGGATTTGGTATCAAAAGATTGATTCTTTTACATTGAAGTTGGGTTATGTTAGAAGTGAATAAGATCATTGTGTTTACATTAAATATATTGATGATTAGATTATCATCAATCTTGTATGTTGATGACATATTGTCTACTAGTAATAGCAAGGTGATGATTAGGGAGTTTAAAACTTAGATTTTTGGTGTGTTTGACATGAAGGATTTAGGGACAAAAAAATTTTCTTGGGAATGGATGTTAGCAAGTACTAAGTTCATAGAAATCTTTCGTTTAGTCATAGTAAGTATGTTGAGACTATTTTGTGGTAATTTTCTTTACAAGATTGTACACTAGTGATTATTCCTTTGCCTATAGGCACTAAATTTCATTGGATATGTGTCTTAAATTAGATGATGATTTTGAGGATATATAGCGGGCCTTATGCTAGTGTTGTTTATAGCCTGATGTATGTAATGGTATGTACTAGACCAGATATTTTCCAAGTAGTGGGAAGTCCTAGCATGTTTATGTCTAACCCTAGTAGAGTTAATTTGACTTGTGTTAAGAGAGTATTTAAATATTTATTACGAACTTCTTATTATTATTTAGTTATCATGGTTCTAATGATGTGGGAAATATATTAAGCATACAAGGTTTTGTTGATCTAGATTGGGCAAGTGACTTGGCTAGTCGAAGGTCTACTAGTGGCTATGTGTTTTCTCTATTTGGTATTATTATTAGTTGTATAAGTAAGAGGCATCCCATGGTTTCTTTTTCCACTACCAAAGTAGAGTATATAGCTTCTATATGTGCCTATAAAGAGGTAATTTGGTTACAAAGATTATTTTCAAGAGTTAGTTTTGATTGCAAGGTGGTTTAGATTAGATGTGATAGTCAAAGAGCTATCTATTTGGCCAAGAATCTCATGTACCATGTTCATACAAAGGATATTTATGTTAAGTATAATTTATTTATGATATGGTGAAGAGTGTTAAGGTCATGATTCAAAAGGTTGACACTTGAGATAATTTTGTAGATTCACTTACAAAACTAGTGAGCACGTATAAGTTCTCTTGGTGTAGAGAGGCCATGGTCCTTGTATCTTCTACTTGATTCATTTCATGTTTCTTGTTTGTGTCATTGAAATGTATAATATCAAGTGAGATAATATTAGGATAGTGTGATATTAAATTTCAATTATAATGTATAATATAAGGTCTCTAACTTTCTTGGAATGGGTGACTTGGATGCCCATGAGAATTTCGAGGATATTATTTCATCATATTATTGTCTAAATTATGTGAGATGTTGTCTTAATTGGTATTAAATAAGGGAGATTACAAAACAAAGTCAAAAATAGGGAATTATGGAGCATCTTTCTCAAGTTAGGCAATGGCAATGCATTTAGTGCACTCATGGAGTTCCTAAGAAAGAGAAAATAGGCTTAATTGTGTCTTATGGAGAAATTTTTTACACATTAATGTCTGAGAGGAGTTATTTCTATTTTGGGGACCACTCTCATGTAGTGGGTCATAAGAGTTTTTACCACAGTATTTTGAGACCATGTTTGGTCCCATGGTATTGTTTTATGATGCTTTTCTAAGCCTCCTTAAGTCTATATATTAAAGTATTGGTATGGAGGAGGTATATTTATTGTGTAGGTACCCTCATGCACTACTGGGATGGTTTTAGACTAAATAAAATTCTTTGAGATGTATTAATGTTCTTATTTGTACTTGATTAAGACAAGCTCAATATCTCTTGTGTGGTGGAGTTTTTCCCTAAAAGGGTTTCTCCATGCATATCTGATGTCACATGTATTTTCTAATTTATTATTGTTTTTATACATGCTTATCCATGATCTATTTTAGTTTTAATTTTTAATCACATGCACCTCAATTAGGTTAATTGGATTTGTACACTTTAAGTCTATACCATGTTTTCTCAATGGATACCATGTTAAATATGCTAAAAGCAATGAGAACCTAGATCTAGTGCAAAAATACACTCAAACCCTTATTTAACAAATGAATCAAGAATTAAAATATTAGGAAAGGTGTCTCAACCTTGCACCTAATGTTAAGGTTACAAATAGTGTGATTTTCAAGTTTAAAAATAGAAAAACTCAATTTCTAGGCTATAGAGTTGGTATTTGGAAAATAAAAAATTTTGGGTTGTTTAACATTGGTTCTCTAGTGCCTATCACATGGACCTCTTTAATCTCTATAATTTAAAAAAATGGCCCAATTAGCCTCCTAGATCAAAATTTATGGCCTCTAAAAGTTGGGCCTCTTACATTAGAAATGTAAAAACATTTAGGATGCATAAAAGAGCTATAAAGGGAAGTTATACTTGTTGACCAACTTATGATGTGTGTTGTGACATGTCATAAGGCATCTTTGGTTAGGGATAATGGAGCTAAAATGGAACACCCACTTTGGTGAGTAGATTATAAAAAGGTTATGGTAGGTGGAAGGAATATGCTATTTTTAGCTTGTGGACTCATCTTAGAATTTGGGTGGAATTTCTAACTAAGGATTTGGGTACCACTATTTTGGGTGGTTTTATCTCATGTTGTTCTAATTATCATTTGATGGTTTCATGTATTGTATCTCCTACCTATTGGGTGCTTAAGATGGAGGTTTGATAGAAACTTTTGTAGGTATTGTTATGCTGTCGAAATTCCTCCAAATCTTTAGTTGGTGATACTCATGTAAAGGTTTTCTTTGCAAGTGTATTGTAACTATGTTGTTTACTAAATAATACATTGATATTCTTTGGAGTGTGGGGTTTTTCTCCCGAAACGGTTTCCCTACGTACACCTATGTTATGGTATATTGTTTATTTTATGTTTATATTTGTTTCTACTTTCTTTAATTGTTAAAAGATTAAGATTTGCACAACACACTCCTCAGAAGTTTAGTGTAGGAAACATTTTTTTGTACCTTGATTCCTTTCATAAACTAGATAAATAAGGAAAACTTCCAAGAATGAAAGACAAGTACATGATTGAAAGACAAAAATATTGTTGAACACAAAATGCATTAACCAAAATCTCACAATCGTATATATGAGGCAAATATGACCAATGAGATATGTAAGTCCAACTACCCAAAAATAGGAAGGAATTACATTCATGGAAGATGTCATCTACCCTTATAAATGACCCACTCTATCTACCTAAGCAAGATAAAATAAATATTTAGGAAAATTCATAATATCCAACTAAAGAAAATTAAAAATTTACACTAATAAGTTTGTCCATGGATGTAGAAACAATTGGATAGAAAATTAAGGGACTTATGCACACTTTGAAATCACCTCACCACTAGTTCTAACATGAATTTAGCCATCTAATTGTATACCTGAAACTTAGTGACATAAAATTAAATCAATTCAGTACTCAAGGTTCATCTTTCTTGGGGTCTTAGGGACATTAATCAGGATTATAAGAGTGAATAATACTCTAGGACTTTTTCAAATTTGAAAGGTGATGTGAAATGTTTTATTATTGAGAATAAACATTATAGATTAAAGAAAGCTAGTTGTAATAAGAAATTAATAATCAGTAGAGATGTCATTTTGATGAACTAGATATTGGGGATGATTCTCAACTTGAGAAAAGAGTGATATAAGTTGAGAAAAAAAAATTAAAAATAGCAAGGAAAGTAGGAAATATCATCCTAGTAAGTAGATTCTAGTATACTATGAATTGGAGAAAAAATGATATATCTCAAGAATCATCAATTCAAAATATTGATTCTAGTATGATGATTGATTCACTTGATTCAAATTCATTAATTATAGTTATAATGGTTTAAATCCTACTCAACCTCCTAAGGGGAAGATATTAGATAAAATTCATACGTACAAGAGATTGATGAGTTACCTCATATTCCCAACTGGGGAAAACAAAACATTTACTCTCTTAAACCTAATGAAGAAATCATAACAAGTCTAAGGATGAATAAAAAATGGGTAAATTATGCATTATTTTTTAATGTTTGTGAACCATCAACTTTTGATAGAAGAAATTAGAGGTTTTGTGAGGAGTGGGTATGATTTCATCATTAAAAATAAGACTTGGAATCTTGTAGATTGTCCACTTGGAGTAAAACACATTGGTAGAAAATGGGGGTATAGGGTGAAGTATAAGAAAGATAGATTAGTGGACAAGTACAAAGCAAGATTGATATCCAAGGGGTATCCTAAAAAAGAAGACATATATTATGAGGATACTTTTTCTCCTATAATAAAGTGAGACATGATGATAATAGTTTTAGCCCTTGTGACACAGAAAAATTGGAAGGTTTATCAAATGGATGATAAAACATTTTCTCAATGGTGACTTGTTGGAACTTTTCTACATGTCACAACCATAGGGATATGAAGTAAAGGGTTTAGAAAGCAAGATATGTCACTAACTATATCTTTGTATGGTTTGAAACAAAAATCTAGAGCCCAGTATGTAAATATCGATGATTATTTGAGGAAAATTAGTTGTATGAGGATTGAATATGATGATATTATATTCATTTGAATGCAAGGAAACTAAATTTTGACTTTGTTTTGTATGTTTTGAATTAGATAACTGGGAAGGCCCTGAACCCATTACAAAAAGCCAAAAAGGAAAACGGAACAAGTTTTATGAGGAGTAAAACAACAAGGAACAAGCCAAAATAGCAAAAAACATAGAAAGAACCAGCAGAACCAGCTGCTGCTAGGAAGGCTAGCTACAAACCAATAATGAAAATTACTGCTTTGACAATTTTTTTAGGCCACTTATTGCCTGCCATTCCCTATTAAGAAATTTTATCTTGTCTTCAAAGGTGTTTTCTTCCATCCTCTTGTCCTAATCAACTTGGGGGTCTTTGATGATTTCTTTACCTTTGCTACCTTTGCTTTTTGTCCTGGTCCTATTGGTCGGACCTATAGTAACCTAACTCAAATTGTTGTTGGAAGTAACCCCTGCTTGAGCTTCTCTAGTTGCCTTACATTTTTCCATTCCATCTTGGAAAACATAAAGTGTTGTAGCAGAATTCTTGACTGTCTCCCTGCTAAATGCCACAATCTCCTCCATGCTCTTCCTAATCTGTTCCTGGTTAATCTTAATCTTGTTGATTTCCTCCTCCATAAATTCCCACTTCTTAAACATCCTAGCAAGGTTTTCCACTTCCTTCCATAGCTCGTCCTAATTCTCCCTTAGCTAGTCTGTGGTCTCAAGTTGTGTAATAACCTCCAGGTGTTGAATTTTGAATTTCACATGGTGCATCTGTACTAGCTACCACTTGAGAACCTAGTTCTGTAGGTCCATGGCTTGGTATAATGTTGCAACTTTTTCCACCATCTGCTGACAAGAATTGCATTCAATCTTCTCAAAAGCTAGGATTGATAATAGAGGGGTTACAAGGGGGGTGACTTGAACTTTCTTGGGGGGAAAGTCCACATCCCTATGTTTAGTACTTTGTTTCCCAACATTTTCCATGAATTTCCTTTTGCCTTTCATCTGAGGCAAGTCGTCTTCAACAAATGAATCATCCCTAACAATACCTTTCTCTTTTCCCTTCCCTTCCAAAGCAGGGGAATCACCCCTAACAATACCTTTACCTTTGACCTGTTGGAATGAGGTTTGTCATTGATGTCAAAAGGTCATGCACAGTTCATGCTTCATGATGTTTGTCATGCTCCCTTGATGTCAGTGTTGGTGTTTTCCCTAACTGGATGCTCATTCCTAGATTTCCCTACAAGGTAGCCATCAGTGATCAACAGGATCTCTGGGCCAGGGGCCAACAGTGTAGGAGATAGACTCTATTTTTATCTCCTCTTCTTCTTCAGGCTCTACAAAACCTAGGGGGGTATTCCCTATTCAACACCCATGAGAATATGCTTGTGGGTTGGCTTGGGATGTTGACACAAAGCAGATAAATCCTCCTATATGAAGACCAAAACTATGGGATAAGTGCAAAGGGGCTAGCTTTGGGCTTATGTCTAGTTGTGAATCAGAGGATCTTGGTCCTAAACTACTTCTAATGTCCTAATGGTTGTTTTGGAAGTATGAGTTTGATTTGTATGTGGATGCAAAACTAAGACCTGGTATGTAATATCAATGCAGAGCTAGATTGGTGCCTATCCAGGGCTTGGAGTCAGTAGACATACACCTGTGAATGATCAGCATGAACACACTAAAACTGGATTTCAAGGGGATGTTATGGTATCTGCCTTACAGATACTTCCCAAAATAGAGTGTTAAGTTATCTCTACTTATGGTATCCTTACTGCAGTATATCCTTCCCAACACTTAATCTAAAAATAGTTTAATCTACCCTTTGAGCAAAAGTTGAAAGATCAAGCATTCAATATAGGAACTCTATATCCTAGAATACCAGACACCCCTTAGATATCTAGATTCAGAAGAAGGACACATGCAATACTGGAGACAGAATTAACAAAACACATGCAAATACAGCATTACTCATATAAAACCAATCATGAAATTAGTAGATTCATGCATGAGGCATACAATAGGAGATACATAAACTCAAAAGATCACCTACACAGAGCAACCACAACCAGTTGTATCTTATTACAGAGCCAGATATGTCCAATTTTCAACAACCTCAAATGAGCAACACAACCTGCTATATATAGCAAGAAGGTCCTCAGCATTAATTACATGGCAAAAGTCAAAAATCTGCCAGAAACAGTTCATTCTAAGGAAATGGTGCTCAAACATTGAATGTAGCAAGTAGGGGAGGAGACAGGAAGAGATCTCGAGCCTTGCGCCACCGACCGTGGATGTACATCTTCAGTCGGGTACTAGATCCGTCCACGCCATCACCCATACCTCTGTAACAACCGACATTAATGGCGTACCAACCCGCGGCCTTGGGAAAAACATCATACTGTGCATCGCAAACCTTGTTGGCAAGAGACACTATATGGATTCATGATTGTTGTCATTGATGGCAACAAAGTTCATCCCACACATCTGCAGGACATGGTGTGTCTCTACCGGAAATTAGAGTGAAGAATGTTGTGGTTCGGTAAAACAAGAACAGAGCATGTGGCAAGGTCCGACAGACAGGTCCGGATCTCTCAGAGGAAATATCTTCGTGCAAGTCAAGAGGACTACCTTGAGTGGTATATTCCAAGGATTTAGCCTCCGGTGATAAATGAGGAAAAAGATATGAATAGTTGAGTACCAGATTCCTGAGTGACAGTGCGAACAGAGGAAGAACTGACTGACAGAACATCAGACTACTTTCTGGATGTGTTACTGATGGTGTTAAAGGTTATGAAGGCATGAATCATGTTTGGCCAACATGATTAATGATTTCTACAAGCATATACTTGATCCGCATTACTTGATGTGCTAGGATTCAGCTGACAGATCAGAATTAGTGAAAGATTGACTATTCCGGGTGCCGACTAGAAAGATAATGAAATCACTTGTGTGGATATATATATAGGATGGATTTAGTTGTGAGAAGTGTTGTGGTGATATGTGGGATGCGAATAAAAGCAGAGCAGAGCAGAAATAGTAAGAAAGGTCTGGTATGTGAAAGGAAAGCAGCATAAGAGAAGAGGAAAGATGAAGTGCAGCAGATCAGTGTACTGAGCCTAATCGGAACTGAACTCCAACATATGTGGATGCTTCCAATCAGTTCAAGTATTGTATAACATTCTTTTGTAGACAATGTGTCTCCTTGTAGGCAATGTGCCTCCTTTGTGAGTAGTGTGCTCGGGCAGTGAGCCCTAATTGGCAAGTGCCATTTTTGTATTTCCTTATTCTTCTAACAGAGAATAATCTTTGGGTTAATCACCCCATGGTTTTCTCCCTTAATAGGGTTTCCACGTCAAAAATACTGTGTCATGTGTTCTTTCATTTCATGATAATGTTTGCTTGTTTGAATTAATGCTGCATTGATTAATAAGAAAGTTCAGAAAGAAGAAATAATTAGGATAACTGATTCACCCCCCCTCTCAGTTATCAACAATTGGTATCAGAGCTAAGTTCCTCCTAACAGAGTCTAATAGCTCGAGGAAGATCTGGGAGTCCAAATGGATGCATATGGTTTAAGGGAGCAACTCAAGACTACCCTTGAGGATCTTGAACAGTCAAACTCTGAAGTCAATGAATTAAAGGAAAGACTCAAAAAGGCTGATGATTTCATGAGAGAACTAAAAGACAAATTAAGTCTCTCTATGAAAAAGAGAAAGGAGCTGCTTCAACAATTGGCAAGACAAGGTGAAGAAAGTAATACAAATGAAGAGCTGACTGAGAAAACCAAGTTATGTGAAAAGTTATCAAAAGAAATCATTATGGTAAGACATGAAATGGAATCAGGGGTTATAAAGTTTACTCAAGAAGTTGAAGAGAAAAGAAAAACTGAAGATAATCTAAGACAATCTGGCAAGGAGAAATCAGAAGATTGCCACCAGATGGATAGAATTATCAAACATCTTGAATCTGATCTTGAAGATGCTAAAGATAATGAAGAAAAACTTGAGGATCAAATTATCTCTCTCAAAAGGGATCTTCAAATAGCAAATGAATATAAAGAGAAATTCAAGATAAGTTTTGCTCAACTTGAAGTTCTTGAAAGTCAAAAGAAGGTAGATGACAAGTGTGGTTTGGGATATGAGAAAGGAGAAAGCTCCGGATCCGGTCAAAAGAATTTTGGATCAGAAAATCTAAGGAACAGGCCTAGAAGACCTCCGGTAAGACAGCCCAATGCTCAAAGATATCCATCCTTCAATGGATACTGCCATAGCTGCAATCACTTTGGTCACAAAGCTAATCAGTGCAGAAAGAGAATGAATCAGACAAATTCATTCTTCTTCGGATAATGTTTTAACTACAAAAGGTATGGTCACAAATCTTATGAATGTAGAAATATGCAAATGAACAAATCATTCAATGGTAGATGCTTTACATGCAATAGAATAGGTCATATGGCTAATCAATGCAGATCAAGAGGATATCAATCAAATATACAAGGAAATGTTGTTTGCCAAATCTGCAATAGATTTGGTCATATTGCAAAATTCTGTAGAAGCAAGAATCAGGAGAAAAGAGGTCCAATATATCATAATCAGAATCAAGATAAGGGTAAACAAAAGGTGAATGCGGATGAAGTTAGGAGTGAGATGAACAAGATTTAGGTGAAGAAAAGTTCAGAGAATGTAGAGGTTGGATCCACACCAGACTCTAGTGCTAATATTCCTTCCAGAAATTAAAAGATGAGCTCTGGCTCAGGGGGAGACACAAAGAAAACCTTATTCCCCCAGCTAGTTAAGTGGTGCCTAAAATTGGCACATGAGAAGCTGCAGATCAAAGGGTTTTTAGAGAAACATGTAAAGAAGGCCAGGTAAAGATCTGAGAGATCCGCAAGAAAATTTAAAAAGTTTAATTCCTTCAGAATTGGTCCAGTTAAGCAAGTCTTCCGGTAAAACAGGTTTCTCACAAGATTGGCCTGGTATGAATCCAAATTGATACAGCTTGACCTGCGGATACATAAGATGATCAGAAGGACAAATGGATATGATGATTCATCACTAACATTGATCACAAGGGAATCATAATGATCCGGATGAGTTTCTTCCTCCTTAAACAAGGAAAACCAGGCAAACCAGAATGAATTAGGTTGCGCATTTATTGCAGGGTAAAAATTAGGGCTTCTTGGAATAAAACAGTTCATTTGTCTGTCATTTACACACTTGTACACTCACATGTGAAGAAGAAAGAAAAGGAGCTCTGCAAACAACTTCCCCCAAAAGATCAAGGCAACTCTTCATACAGCTCTATTCAGATTTCTTCGTGTGCCCTAACCTGCGTAAAAGGTATTTATCGTTCTTGATATCCTTCAGTAAGATTGTTTGATGATGGCTACTCCAAATATAGTAAAGATCTCTGATAGACCTCGGCCCTCATTTAAGAAACATCCATATAAATCCTTGGAGGTAGATCCCCTAGGTGCATTTTCCAGTGTTCCGCATGGTGTGTTGCACACCGAAGATATTAGGGTTTATATACATGCAAATGTTGGAGAGTTTGGGGAATTCAAACTAAGAGATATCTATCACAAACAACTGTTAGATGATTCATTTGAGCTCAAACCCCAATACATAGGCCTCCGGAACAAGCACTTTGCACAATACATACATTTCCCCTGTTTTACGGAGGATGAATGGGTTAGGTACATTTTAAGCAGAATACATGACAATTTCATGTGGTTAAATGGACCATTCAAGATCACTAAAGATGGCATCAGGAAAGTTACCGGACTACACTCATCCGGTGGGATTCCTGTTCTTAAATCTATAAAGAACCAAACTATGGGTGAGGCTACCAGTTCTAAGTTTGACAAAGGAGCAATGACAGTAGATGACATCACTGATCCAGATGTCAAGTTTGCTTCTATGATCATTGGATATAAGATATATCATTCTAGCAAAGAAAATTCTGTACCTAGAACTGCCATTTACACTGCTTATGAAATGTTAAGAAAGGATGCAGACTATGATCTTTGTCAGCTTCTCTTGAACCAACTCTTGGAGAATCTGTAGAAAATCAAGACAAAAAGAATTCATTCAAGTATGGTGGATTAATATTGTGCTTATTCTTCTACTTTATGAATGAGCTTCCCAGATCTAATGGCTGGGTATGGGAAAATGATAGACCGGTAGCTATCCAAATCAGAGATTATTTACATGGACTAGGTGACAACAAAGCACAAAATACAGCTCTGTGGGGGTATTTCAAGAACTTTCAGAACATGATGCAAGCAAGAGAAAGGATTCCCCAATCTCTTGTTGAGAAATACAAAGACACAATCTGCTTTATGGTAGAGACTGATCAGTGCCTAATGGAGGCAGTAGAACCAAGGACAGTTTGGATCATGCCCATGGGGTATGAAGTTGATGAACAGATTGTGGAGCTGCATGTTCAACACATGCTAAGCCAGCCTAAAGATCCAAAAGCAGAAAGGTTTGGAACCTTTGAGGAGCTGAGTATAAAAATCCATGTTGAGCTCAGAGAACCAGAGATCAAGAGGAAGGTGAGAAAAGAAGTAGAAAATATTGCCTAAGGCCTTGGCATCTCAAAGGAGGCATTTGATGCCCACAAGAAAAGGATGGAAAGGGCTGAGGAAGAGAAGAAAGAGGCAGAAAAGAAAAGCAAGGAAAGTGCTCCGGTAGAAACCTCAACCTGGACCAGATCATCAAAAAGATTTGCACCTGTCACAGCCAAAAGCTCAAAACTGGAAGTCCAGGCATCCGGTAAAAGAGAGAAAAGATCAAAGACAAAAGCCACAAGGGCTTATGCAAGTCAGAAGGATGAAGAGGAAACTAAATCAGATGAGGAGATCAGGAAACTAAAGAAGAAGAAATCATTCAGTCAAGGAGAAGAAGAGAAGGAAGAGGAATTTGTTGAAAAACCTACTCTCTCCTTAGATGATGTAGTAAAAGCAGTCACTGTGGATGGAAACCTACAACCCTTAACAGAATTCTATGATTATTATAATGAAGCAGATAAAAAGATTCTGGAGGAAGCCACAGTTAAGTTTTTAAACATTTACAATAAAGCTTTTATTGAAATTATCTCTCTAATTCCTAAGAGTCTAGAGAAGGAGTTGGAAATGAGAAAGACCAATGCCATGGCAAAAGACCTTGAGATCTGAGAACAGATAGCTATTCAGCTATATCCTTCAATTGATCCCAAGATAATGTACATGGTATTCAAAGACTGCAAGGAAGAATTCAGGAGCAAAGCAAGGATGAATCAGCTTATGCTTGGTGAGACCGACAAGGTAGCCAAGGACACTGAAGAGATTCTCTGGAAAACCTTCAAAAGATTTAATCTTCCTATCATAGAGGACTTGGGTACTGATCCCTCCACTACAAATGTTGTAGAAGAAACTCCTAAGAAAATGTCAGAAGAGGTGGGCCCCGAACAGACTAACATTTCCCATTTGGTTTCCCCTACAGTCTCTGGATCTAAAGGAGAAGAAAAATCACATGAGAAAGAAGCAAAGGTGAAGGAAAATGAAGATGACACTGCTAAGGTTGTAGAAGGAGAGAAGATTTCAGCAGAGAAAACCACAACTGCTAGTGGCGAAGGAGAGAAAACTCCTAAGGACAGCTCCAAGACTACAGAAGAGAAGAAACATCTGTCTCTGGCAAGAGACACTGCACAACCTGTCCAAGAATTCCTGAACAAAGAAACAATGGAGATTGATGAACCGGAGCTTCTACAAGGTCCATTCAATTTTGATTCTCTTTCTCCGGTACAGACAATGAAGATAGCTTCATTTGCAAATGCTAAGGCTAATGAAAAACTCCTAAAGTCTCATATGGAAGACTATGAGTTGATAGAAGCTACTTCCAAAGTGCTTGAAAAGATTATGCCATTGATTCAGAAAGATCCCATAGCCTCCTCTTCCGGTAATCTCAAAACCTTAGTCAGCAATGTTAGTACACATTTTGATTCACTAGAGAAGTCAGCAGAAGATAAGGTCCGGAAGGAATTTCTTGCAAAAAGATTATCAGAGGTACAAGGTTTGATAAGTAATGATAGGAGAAATATGAGTATAGGGATAAAGAGCTTAGAAAATGCTCTTATAGATGGCGGAAAAATATACAAATTTTGTATTTCATGGTCCAAAGTAACAGTAGAGATTGAGAAGAAAATAAAAGAGCAAGAGGATAAACTACTAAGTTTGTCTCAAAGCTTTGATCCTCTCTCTTCCTCCGTAGTCAATCAAGAGTGTCAGACTATTGCAATCACAACTGCAATAAAGAATTTTGAGAAGGAAAGGAAGAACATGATCAGCCGGATGGGTGAACTTAGGAGGATCATTGTCCCTAAGTTAGAGGCCATGCATGAGGCCATAAGTGAAGCTAAAATCACAGCCCAGACAAATGATTCAACAGATCTAAAAAGGGCAGATGCATTTGCATTCCTGTTGAGTAGTCATATCTCAATTTTGGACAGAATGAAGCAAAGTTGGGCTACAGAATTTATTCAATTGAAGACAACTTTTGCAGACATACGTAAGTATATGTAAGTATGCCATATGTATATACTTATGCGGCTAAGTATAGTAAAAATTTTTAAAATTCTGGTGTGCGGACCCTACCCTTTGCCATTGATGTTAAAGGGGGAGTGAAGAGTAGTGAAAAATGAGGAATCCAACTAAGGGGGAGCTCTGGAAAATATATATAAAGATAGAGCAGCCAAGGGGGAGCATAGTGTATACACTTAGTCATTTTTCACTAAGTGTTGCCATCAATGCCAAAGGGGGAGATTGTTGGCAAGAGACACTATATGGATTCATGATTGTTGTCATTGATGGCAACAAAGTTCATCCCACACATCTGCAGGACATGGTGTGTCTCTACTGGAAGTCAGAGTGAAGAATGTTGTGGTCCGGTAAAACAAGAACAGAGCATGTGGCAAGGTCCGACAGACAGGTCTGGATCTCTCAGAGGAAATATCTTGGTGCAAGTCAAGAGGAATACCTTGAGTGGTATATTCCAAGGATTTAGCCTCCGGTGATAGATGAGGAAAAAGATATGAATAGTTGAGTACCGGATTCCTGAGTGACAGTGTGAACAGAGGAAGAACTGACTGACAGAACATCAGACTACTTTCCAGATGTGTTACTGATGGTGTTAAAGGTTATGAAGGCATGAATCATGTTTGTCCGACATGATTAATGATTTCTACAAGCATATACTTGATCTACATTACTTGATGTGCTAGGATTCAGCCGACAGATCAGAATTAGTGAAAAGATTGACTATTCTGGGTGCCAACTAGAAAGATAATGAAATCACTTGTGCGGATATATATATAGGATGGATTTAGTTGTGAGAAGTGTTGTGGTGATATGTGGGATGTGAATAAAAGCAGAGCAAAGCAGAAACAGTAAGAAAGGTCTGGTATGTGAAAGGAAAGCAGCATAAGAGAAGAGGAAAGATGAAGTGCAGCAGATCAGTGTACTAAGCTTATTCGGAACTGAACTCCAACATATGTGGATGCTTCCAATCAGTTCAAGTATTGTATAACATTCTTTTGTAGACAGTGTGTCTCCTTGTAGGCAGTGTGCCTCCTTTGTGAGCAGTGTGCTCGGGCACTAAGCCCTAATTGGCAAGTGCCATTTTTGTATTTCCTTATTCTTCTAACAGAGAATAATCTTTGGGTTAATCACCCCGTGGTTTTCTCCCTTAACAGGGTTTCCACATCAAAAATACTATGTCATGTGTTCTTTCATTTCATGATAATGTTTACTTGTTTGAATTAATGTTGCATTGATTAATAAGAAAGTTCAGAAAGAAGAAATAATTAGGATAATTGATTCACCCCCCTGTCAGTTATCAACAAACCTTTCCTGCAAAAATGTATCATCCTGATATTTCAAATCATGCAGGATCTAATTATCCCACATGCACCCCGCAGCGACCTCCTTGACACTTTATATACTAGGTTGTGAGCATATATGATGTCGGTGATTTTGCTCCTAACGACACTAGCATAAGCCTTCATCATCATCATCCTCCAGCATGATATCCTATTGCTCGAAATATCACCCTGACGTCAGCATCATCATCTGCATGAGCCTTACCTTCATGTGAAACATCAACTTGATATTCACCTTCATCAGCACAACCTGATGCATCGGAGGAAGATCCTCTTGCTTAACCGATACCAAATGTCTGGCCGATGAACATCCTGCTGACGTCACCGTCATATCCTGCTGACGTCATCAGCAAATCTGCCTATCGCACACCTCCTCATATCTGGATGATGTCATCGTCATATTCGCAAATATCAGGGGATCTCCATAAAATGACTAATGTTAGAAATATGACCCCCCGGACCTTGATGACGTCACCACCATGTCGGCATCAGGATGATATTCAGAAGATAACCAGATATTTGAAATATCACCTTGATGCACAAATATCATGTTGCACTGTAGCTCCACTATAAGATCGGGGTGATATATGAATATGACAGATATTTGAAATGATCACCCCCCACTAGACAATGCATGAAGCTGACAGGCGGATATCTCCCTTCAAAAATATCATGATGTAGACAGGCGGAAAAGTGGATATCACCCTGACATAAGAATGACGTCAACATCATTAGGGTGATAAAACAATGAACATGAAGTGATAAAGTAACATCAGGATGATCTTAACCAAGATCACCCGATGTTCAAATATGATGACCCCAATGAATATCGGGTCATACTTAGAACCTTGTAGCAACATCATCAGGATGATCTTAAGTAAGATCACCTGATGTTAAGATATCACCCCTGAACGAAAGATCAGGCTGACAGAAAATATGATGATGACCCCCGTGAGAAACAATAGGGTGATGACTAGAAATATGATGATGATGACCTCCTCCTTGAAGAAAATATGATGTTGCAGTTGAAAAATGCTGAGGAGGCCCAGAGACTTAGAATATTTTTGGATTTTTAGGGAAGGTGCCTGCATGCTTATATGCTTGAAACTTGACTGCTCATGCAGACACCAACAGTGGCTCTATCTGGGGACGCATGCCTCTTGCAGGCATGGTGAGAACCACAGATCTCTGGGATGCAGACCAGTCCCTTATCCATTGGGCACAGAGTCAAAAAGTTACAATGATCTACATCACCAAACACACTTGATGGCCTAAGGCCACCAAGAAAAGAAAAACCTATATCTCCCTTTGTTAAACACTTTGTTTTCATCTACATACACTGGATCAAACCTAGAGATACTGCTATGACCTACCCACAAACAAACCTTGCCATCTGCATATTCAACCCTCTGATTTAGCTTGTCATTGTCACCCCTATGCAGACAACCTTCAGCATCCAGCAACAAGTGAATGCAGTGTTCATCAAGCAATGCATATTCAAATGGTATGTAACACTTATCATCATATGCATCAGCAGAATGATTTCCTAGCTGGAGTGAAAATTGAAAGCACTCAAAGTCCATCACACAGCTAGGAAAATCAGGGCTCATTTCATATGCTGGAACATCAAAAGAAAAGCTTTCAAAATCATAGTTGTGCACATCATGCACACAACCATCAACAGAACCAAACTGGGAAATATTAGGCTCTGACACCTCTTTACAATCTGGCACATTTTTACAATCACTTACCTGACGTATGTTGGCCTCTCTTTCATTAGGATGAAAAACAAAATCCAAATCAAAAACAGTGCTCAAACCTTCACCATACTCAAATAGATCCTCATCACCATATGTGTCATAAATGGGTAACCCAGGTATTTCAGCTTCATCAAAGTATGCTGTTGGTTCATGGGAAGCAGAACATGTATCTTCATTCCCAATGGATTTTCTTTGTGGAAGAGCATCAGCCTGTGTGTCATAAGCAAAACAATCATCAAATGAAGAACAATCATGCTCTGCACTAGCACTTGGTTCAATCTCTGATTGCTCTTCATCATCTCCATGTGTCTGAAAAGAAGGCAATGGTTCACACATGGAACTGCTTCTCTATTTGCTTACCTCTTCTCTATCTTGAGTATAATACTCACAGTCATCTCCACAAATCCATTCAAAAAGATGTTCATTGCTGTCCATGACTACATCATTATTTTTAGAACCAGACACCTCAACCTTGCAATGGGAGTCATCATTGATCCTTTCAATTGCATCCTCAACTGATATCTTTTCATTTTCACTTTTATCTTCACATGATGCCATGATCTCAAGGTCATACTGAGGATCAAAAGGGCTGAGAAGAGGTTTAGCCTTCTGACTAGCAGACACAACAGGGTTACTACTATTTAATTGGGCATACCTAGCCTCTAAGAATATCAACCTATTTTTTATCTCTTCTATTCTTTTATTCAATAGATCACCCCCCTCTTGACTGAGTATGGGATAATACATACTTGGATTCACAAAAATCTTACTCTTAGACATCCCTTTGTCTGCCTAAGACCTAAGGCTTCCCCCAGCATCTAACTTATGCAGTAAACAACAAATATAAGGGGAAGAAGCTAGGTACCTTTTCTCATCCAGGTGCAGAAATCTAAACATCTTTTATCGCACAACATACATCTACCTTTCATGTGCACTTAAATCTTTTTGCAGAGTCGCCACCTCTCCAGAGACGACAAAATTTACAACAGCTGAAAGCTACTTTTCCAGGTACATTCCACCAACAAAGCCAGGCAAAACTTCACCAGAGGCTGTAAGATATCACTTTTTCTGTTCATTTCCCCAGCAGAGTCACCAAATCTGTTGGTGTTTTCCCTGACTGGATGCTCATTCCCAGATTTCCCTACAAGGTAGCCATCAATGATCAACAGGATCTCTGGGCTAGGGGCCAACAGTGTAGGAGATAGACTCTATTTTTATCTCCTCTTCTTCTTTAGGCTCTACAAAACCTAGGGGGGTATTCCCTATTCAACACCCATGAGAATATGCTTGTGGGTTGGCTTGGGATGTTGACACAAAGCAGATACATCCTCCTGTATGAAGACCAAAACTGTGGGATAAGTGCAAAGGGGCTAGCTTTGGGCTTATGTCTAGTTGTGAATCAGAGGATCTTGGTCCTAAACTACTTCTAATGTCCTAGTGGTTGTTTTGGAAGTATGAGTTTGAATTGTATGTGGATGCAAAACTAAGACCTGGTATGTAATCTCAATGTAGAGCTAGATTAGTGCCTATCCAGGGCTTGGAGTCAGTAAACATACACCTGTGAATGATCAGCATGAACACACTAAAACTAGATTTCAAGGGGATGTTATGGTATCTGCCTTACAGATACTTCCCAAAATAGAGTGTTAAGTTATCTCTACTTATGGTATCCTTACTGCAGTATATCCTTCCCAACACTTAATCTAAAAATAGTTTAATCTACCCTTTGAGCAGAAGTTGAAAGATCAAACATTCAATACAGAAACTCTATATCCTAGAATACCAGACACCCCTTAGATATCTAGATTCAGAAGGACATGCAATACTGGAGACAGAATTAACAAAACACATGCAAATACAGCATTACTCATATAAAACCAATCATGAAATTAGTAGATTCATGCATGAGGCATACAACAGGAGATACATAAACTCACAAGATCACCTACACAGAGCAACCACAACTAGTTGTATCTTATTACAGAGCCAGATATGTCTAGTTTTCAACAACCTCAAATGAGCAACACAACCTGCTATATATAGTAGGAAGGTCCTCAGCATTAATTACATGACAAAAGTCAAAAATCCACCAAATACAGTTCATTCTGAGGAAATGGCGCTCAAACATTGAATGCAGCAGGTAGGGGAGGAGACAGGTAGAGATCTCGAGCCTTGCGCCACCACCTGTGGATGTACATCTTTAGTCAGGTACTAGATCCATCCACGCCATCGCCCATACCTCTACAACAACCACCATTAATGGCGTACCAACCTGTGGCCTTGGGAAAAACATCATACTGTGCATCGCAAACCTTTCCCACCAAAATGTATCATCCTGATATTTCAAATCATGCAGGATCTAATTATCCCACATGCACCCCACGGCGACCTCCTTAACACTTTATATACTAGGCCGTGAGCATATATGATGTCGGTGATTTTGCTCCCGACGACACTAGCATAAGCCTTCATCATCATCCTCCTCCAGCATGATATCCTGTTGCTTGAAATATCACCCTGACGTCAGCATCATCATCTGCATGAGCCTTACCTTCATGTGAAACATCAACTTGATATTCACCTTCATCGGCACAACCTGATGCATCAAAGGAAGATCCTCTTGCTTAACTAATACCAAATGTCTGGCCAATGAACATCCTGATGATGTCACTGTCATATCCTGCTGACGTCATCAGCAAATCTGCCTATCGGGCACCTCCTCATATCCGGATGATGTCATCGTCATATTCGCAAATATCAGGGGATCTCCATAAAATGACTAATGTTAGAAATATGACCCCCCGGACCTTGATGATGTCACCACCATGTCGGCATCAGGATGATATTCGGAAGATAACCAGATATTTGAAATATCACCCTGATGCACAAATATCATGTTGCACTGTAGCTCCACTATAAGATCGAGGTGATATATGAATATGACGGATATTTGAAATGATCACCCCCACTAGACAATGCATGAAGCTAACAGGCGGATATCTCCCTTCAAAAATATCATGATGCAGACAGGCAGAAAAGTGGATATCACCCTGACATAAGAATGACGTCAGCATCATCAGGGTGATAAAACAACAAACATGAAGTGATAAAGTAACATCAGGATGATCTTAACCAAGATCACCCGATGTTCAAATATGATGACCCCGATGAATATCTGGTCATACTTAGAACCTTGCAGCAACATTATCAGGATGATCTTAAGTAAGATCACCCAATGTTAAGATATCACCCCGAAGCGAAAGATCAGGCTGACAGAAAATATGATGATGACCCCCGCGAGAAACAATAGGGTGATGACTGGAAATATGATGATGATGACCTCCTCCTCGAAGAAAATATGATGCTGTAGTTGAAAAATGCTGAGGAGGCCTAGAGACTTAGAATATTTTTGGATTTTTAGGGAAGGTGCCTGCATGCTTATATGCTTGAAACTTGACTGCTCATGCAGGCACCAACAGTCAGGATGAGATATGATGTTTTCTATTAATGTAATACAAAGAGTTGCAGAGCTTCATGACAAAGACATGATAGAGCATGACAAGGTTAGTGTTGTTACTACATGAAAAGGATGCTTCATGATACTTGTCAGGTTTGGTGATTGATGTTGGATGTTGGTTTGTCAGATTGATAGAGTTACTTTAGGAGTTCTCATATAGTACTCATGTCATTGTGTTCATCCTTATGTTAGTTTTTTCTCAATCATGAGGTCATCTTTATGTCAGTTGGATAATCATGAATGACAAGCTATGAAAGTGATGACAAGGTATGACAAGGTATACAAGGAAGTGTTTCTCCATGTCAAAGCATGATAGAGTTGCCCTCATGATAAAGCACATCATTGATCATGGACTATGATGTCAGTGTTGGTTTACATGGAAATCAAAGGAGTTGTGTCTTTCTTGATGAGTTGATAGGTTGATAGCATTTGCATGTGTTGACTATACAATGTAAATGGTATTTGTATTTGGTGATTGATTTGTGTTTGAGGTCATTGCAAGTCATAGGTTGCAAGTCAGAGGATGTTGCAAGTCACTAAATCCCTAATGTCACAGGTGTGTTGGTTGAAGCAACAATGAATGCAATAGTGAAGTTGTCAATGGCAAAGGATGAGTATGTTTGTAATTTGGTAGAGGAGTTGTGTGTCATTGGTGTTCATCTTCTTTCAACTATCTTCCATGCTTCAGGAGTGGCCTTGATGGTGTTGAGAGATCATGGTTTAAGTTGAGGTATCTATTACTCTCTGATCCTAGTATTGATATTGGTGCAAAAGTACCAAAGGTGGAGTTGTACAGTACAAATGGTGTTGATGCATTCCATGGCATATGGTGAGTTTGTTAATAAGGTCTTTATTTTATTCATGGAGTTCTTCATACATTCAGTTCTCAGTGAAAGTCTTTTGAATTATGGAGATTGACCTAAAACCCTAAGAAAGAATTCTAAGATCTAGGGTTTAGATTTAATAACCTAGGGTTTACATTCTATGAAGGGAGTCATCCAAAAGTTCCTTTTTGTTATATTTGTGAGTTGACTTATTATCACAGGTAATATGCCACTTAAGTTATAACTTAAGGGTGTTGCCTTCATTAAGTGACTGACCTGTTTCCTAATAGCAATCGAATCCTCTGGTTAAGTATGTTTTCTCGAGCGCCAAAAGGAAATCAATGGTCTAAGTTTAATATATGGAAGGCACAAAAGGTAAAATTAAAGGTCCCAATTTAAATTTGTTTAAAACCTAACGGCTACTTGCTTAGGTTTAAATTTGATGGGCATCCTCTTCACTGATGCTACAGAGCTTTTTCAAAAGCTAAGATAACATGTCCAAAATAGATATGTTTATTGGACATGCATGAAGCATGATGCACTCCACTCTCTTGATACATTATTGTATTTTGTAACTGAAGCTGTAGCATTTTGGAGATTTTAAAATTCCTTTATTGAAGATGATTTAATGTTGATAAAAATGGTGAATTTGAGGAGTGGGTAGCTCTGTATTTTTCTCCAGACAGAGATTCTTATGAATATGGGTCTTTATTCAGAATGTGTGTGTGTAATGCAGTGAATTATGGTCTAAATGGGAAGAGGAGAGATATACTGTGGTAAAAGGACATGCAGATTGAGTTGACTAAGAGAAATATGCAGATGAAGGGAGATTTTGTTGAAGAGAGATATGCAGATGAAGGGAGATTTTGATTGACTGGGATATGCAATTGGAGAGATATTTTGTAAGGGACATGTAGAGAATGATATGTTGGTATGTGTTTTGTAGTGAAATAGAGAAACCCTTTGTAAACCTTTTTGTTTTTCTTCTGAGACTATTCCTATTGCCAGTGAGGCACATAATGTGTTATTAGTGAGATATTGCCAGTGAGGCATCAACTATGTTAGCAGTGTGATGTTTCCAGTGAGGCAAAGACTATAATCAGTGAGGTTTATATCTTGTGAGTCTTAATGGAGATTATTTTCATAGTGGTTTTTTACCCTTCTAGGGTTTTCCACTCAAACACGTGTGTTATGTCATATGCATACATGACTCTTGTGTTTTGTTAGTGGATATTTTCCTTGATGCATTTGTTTTGAGTTTTATGATCAGTTATAACATGTTATATTGTTTTGGTACTATTTTGTGAAGAACATGTTTGAAGAATTGTTTTTATTGACCACTGATTCACCCCCCCCCCTCTCAGTGGTTTGAAGTATTCCAATAATTGGTATCAGAGCCAGGTTCCTTGAAATAAGTTTAACCAACTTAGGTGATCCTGGTAGTGGAATACACATTATGGATAATCAGAAGGGTCATTCTACTTCTAGAGCACCTCTTTTTGATGGATCAAGTTATTCCTTTTGGAGTTTTAGAATGGAGTCCTATTTATCCTCTCTAGGTTATGATATTTGGGTAAGAGTAGAAAATGGGTATGTTGTGCCTTCTCAGCCACCTTCCACTGCTGATGAAAATAAAGCGTATGAGTGTAATGCCAAGGCTAAGAATGCCATTTGTTGCGGGTTGACAAATGAGATCCTTGTTAAGATTATGCATTACGAAGCTGCAAAGGAAGTGTGGGACAAGTTGTCAAGCATCTATAAAGGTGATGACAAGATTAAAGAAGCAAAGTTGCAAGCCTTTAGAGCAAAATTTGAAGGGTTAAAAATGAATGAAGAAGAGAAAATTACTGATTACCTTCTTAGGGTACATGAAATAGTTAATGCAATTCGTGGTCTTGGTGAAACCCTAGAAGAAACAGTGGTGATCAAGAAGGTGTTAAGGTCTTTAACATCCAAATATGATTCTAAGGTATCTGATGTTGAAGAAATAGATTTGAGCAAACTTACCCTGGATGAATTACATGGCACATTCACTACTTATGAAATGAGGCAGATTCAAATTCAAAGGATTTGGATGTTCAAGAGTCCAACTTTGTCAGGAGATTGAAGAAAGGATCAAGTAAATATAAAGGGAAGCTTCCATTCAAGCACTTTAGTTGTGGTAAGATATAAGGACATTATGTTGCTTAGTGTCCCTATAAAGATCATGAAAGTGATGAAGAGGACAGTAGGAGACAAGGAAAGAAAAAGTAATATAATCCCAAAAAGAACTTTTTTAAAAAGAAGAAAAGTTTATTCATTAAGGATACTGATGTAACTAATAGTAGTTCTAAAGATTCTCTTCAAGGAGAGGAAACTTTGTTTATGACTGTCGTTAGTCTAAGAGAAAATCAGAAAGAAAAGGATGAAGATCAATCTAATAATGATGAATAAAATGATGAAGAAGAGGTTGATCTTAAAGGAGAATTGATGTGTGCACTTGGTGAGATAAAAAGACTTAAAAAGGAGGTAGTTATGCAAAGAAATCATACCCTAAAAGAAACTAAAAATCTAATCAGCAAAGTTAATGTGTCTGAAAAGTTGGTTGCAAACCTAAAACTTCAACTTGAAGAGAGCAAAAAGATTATAAATGTCACCAAAATGGAGTTAGACACCAAGAAAAAGGAGTGTGATTGTTTAGAAGTAGAAGTTGTAGCCTTGAGGAAAAGCCTTGATATGTGTGACAGCAGTGGTAACTTAGTAGACCTCTTGGGCAAACAAAAACGCCATAAAGACAAGACTAGTATAGGGTTTGTAGAAGGCCAATGTTCATATTCCAATGATCCTCAAGAGAAAGGAGTTGAAGGAAGACATAAAACTTCACCAAAATCTGATCACACTAATCTGATTCAACATGCTGATGTTGGTGACTTAATCAATGTCACAAACAAAAGGCTCATGAAATCATCAAGTACAAAAAGGAACATTCCATTCAGGTATAATCTATATCTCTATGGTTATTGCTTTTATTGTAACCAATATGGACATAAAGAAATTGATTGTAGGAGTCAATTTGCATCTTATAGTAATATGAATGTAGGCCACATAGAAATAAATTTTAGAGTGCATGGAAGGTATGATCATGTATGGAATAACAATAGAAGTACTCATAGGTTGTCAAAAAGAAACTATCATTCATTTGATTGCAGTATCATATGTTATAAGTGCAACACCCTTGGACATAGAGCATATTGTTGTAGAAAAGGTTTTGTAAGATCGCCTGGTTATATCAAGGAGGTGAGTATGTTAACCAAGAAAAAGAAAGGTATTGTAAGGGTTTGGAGAAGAAAACAAGACCTAGAAAAAAAAAGACCCTAATCTTGTGCACATTGCACAAGAGGCATCACTAGTTGCTTAAAGAGCAGCATGAAGTCAGGGGAGATGTTCAATGTTCTATTATTTACCCCCAAGCTGAAAATAAGGAGGATATGACAGTAGAAGTAAGAAGATCTTAAAAGTGTAGGTTTGCATGCTCAATAAACAATCTGGTTGTAGGCATCTGACAATCAATGTGACAGTCAAGGATGAAGGTCAACATGACAGAGAAGATGGTATCATGCAAATATTAGGTGCCTCAATAGTTTGGTTTAGTTAAGTCAAAGTATTCAATTGTTTGTTGAGTTTTTGTCATACAAATCTTTGACTAATGTATAGTTGGAGTTGCAATGATTGCAAGACTCACACAAAATAGCTTTGTTGAAAAGACCTTACCAAATTTCAAGATGTTGTTAGCAAGTGTAAAATCAGAATATGTAATCTTTGTCAACATGCTATGTAAATTGAAATCTTTGAAAAAGGGTATGGCATTCATCAATGTATAAAGAGGGTTTGTTGTCAAATGTTCTAGTTGTAAATGCCTTGTAAACATGTATGTCAAATGTAGAAAGATAGACAAGGCACATGAACCTCTTGACAAAGTGTCTCAAAGAAATGTGGTCAAATGGAATGGTGTTTACATGATATGTGTTTGTAAAGAGGCTATAGAAACTTCTAAGCAAGTGCATCTAAGTATTATAAATGCAATATAACTTTGTCTCTGCACAAGTTGGGATTGTTGAACTAAATGTGAACATATTTCATAGCATAAGTGAAAGTGGTGTCAGTGTATGTAAGACTGTCTATATGGAGACAATATTGTTGTTTCAGTGGGTTCAAGGTAGCATATGACATTATAGATTAAAAATTTGGCAACATTAGCATTATATTTTATCAGAATCAAAATAGTGTTGTTTGGCAGAAGTTCTATACAGTGGATTTAAGGGATCATCAAGTAGGAATATCAAAATATTCCAAGACTAGATCATGCCAATATTATACAAGGGATAGTGAGTTTTATGTAGTTATGATATGTGGACAAAGGTAAGTGTTTTTTTGTACTTGTGAATAGTGATCAGATGCATCAAAAAGTAGTACTTACCTATACATAAGAACTATGTTGGAAGCAATCAAGAGGGCTATGAAGCTTCATGTAATGTTATTTTGACATTGTTTTGATGCAGTGTTTTTGGTGCAATAATGCTTGACATACATGATTTGGTGAACTATGTCAAACATTAGATGGTCATCTTGTGAGAGTAGCTTTAAATACTTCATATACTTCATTTGTTATAGAAAAGATTTTAGAATTTGCAGTTGACAGGTATAATTTTAGACTCTGAAACCTTTGTCAGCATTCTTGCAAAATTGAAGCATTGAAACATGATATAGTTTTTCATCAAAGTATGAAGAACGTGGACTGTTATCAAATGTTGTAGTTGAAAATGTCCTGGTTGACATGGATGTAAAATGTAGAAGCATAGATAATGCACATGAACCTTTTTTGTCAAGGACATATGGTCAAATGAATGTCATGTTTTTGTAATATGTTCAACATGGATTTAATTTACAAAATTTCTGTTGATATTGAGTGGTCAATATTCTTGACAATACTGTGACAATGATAAGCATTGATATGGTACAATGAAGTTGTATGCAAATGTCATGAAAGTGATACAAGCAAAATGCCTATGAAGAGATAATCTTGAAGGCTTGAAAGTAAAGAAGGTTCAAAGGCAAGTGACAGTAGTATTAGGGATGGAAAATACACAAGATGTAAAGTTAATGCTCTCCTTTGGAGCATGCTAGAATGTGATAAGCTACAAAGGGAGCCAGCATCATAGGGGGAGATAAAGATCAAGTGGTTTAATCACATTGCATTTAGTATAGACAGTGATCTCAGTCAGCCAAAAATAGTGATAATCTTAGTTTTTAATAGAGGTATGGTGTTTACAGTAGTATGGTGATTGCAGATGTATGATGACAGTGCCTATGGTTATTCTTGTTTCATGTTAATAGTGATTTGATGTTATTATTTTAAATGTCAAATATGATCCTTTTTTTACATTTGTTGTCTATTCTAAATCTATCTTGGTATCATTCACACAAAACTATGTGTGTGAATATGTCTTCTCATGGAAGTATGTTGGCATCCATAATAGGACACTCTGTTAGTGGATTCATGATGTCTTTGTTATAACAGTGAAAGTTGTCACAAGATTGTTATGTCTCAGACAAGACAGTGACCTATCTAAAGACAATTCTCTTTCTTGAAGCATGATAGGAGCAAGAGGACAGTAGTATGCCTATACACAGTATTGATTTCAGTATGACAGTGGCATGTTTGCAAAAGATCTCAGTTACAGTTTGAAAACTGCCCCAGTTTAATAGAATGTAGAGATTGTAAAGTTTTGATATGCTCTTGCTAGTACATAGGCAAAATGATTGTTGCTTCTCTTATATGGAGTTTATCTACAGGGGGAGTGTTTGAGTGATTGACTTCCAATCAAGGGTCCTTTGTCCTTGATGTCAAAGGGGGAGAGAGAGAGAGAGAGTGATGAAGGCTTTGCCATCAATGACAAAAGGGGAGTTTGATGGAATGAGGTTTGTCATTGATGTCAAAAGGTCATTCATGGTTCATGATTCATGATGTTTGTCATGCTCCCTTGTTGATCATCTCATGGTTTGATATGTCAGTCATTGATGTCAGGATAAGATATGAAGTTTTCCATTGATGCAATACAAAGAGTTGTAGAGCTTCATGGCAAAGACATGACAGAGAATGACAAGATTAGTGTTGTTGTTGCATGACAAGGATGCTTCATGATACTTGTCAGGTTTTGTGATTGATGTTGGATGTTGGTTTGTCAAATTGATAGATTTGCTTTAGGAGTTCTCACATGGTGATCATGTCATTGTGTTCATCCTTATGTTAGTTGTTTCTCAGTCATGAGGTCATCTCTATGTTAGTTGGATAATCATGAATGACAAGGTATGAAAGTGATGACAAGGTATGAGAGGCTATACAAGGAAGAGTTGCTCCATGTCAAAGCATGACAGAGTTACCTTCATGACAAAGCACATTGTTGATCATGGACTATGATGTCAGTGTTGGTTTACATGGAAATCAAAGGAGTTGTGTCTTTGTTGATATTTTGATAGGTAGATAACATTTTCATGTGTTGATTATACAATATAAATGGTATTTGTATTTGGTGATTGATTTGTGTTTGAGGTCATTGCAAGTCATAGGTTTCAAGTTAGAGGATGTTGCAAGTCACTAAGTCCCTAATGTCACAGGTGTGTTGGTTGAAGCAATAATGAATACAACAGTGAAGTTGTCAATGGCAAAGGATGAGTGATGTTTGTAATTTGGTAGAGGAGTTGTGTGTCATTGGTGTTCATCTTCTTTGAACTGTCTTCCATGCTTCAAGAGTGGCCTTGATGGTGTTGAGAGATCATAGTTTAAGTTGAGGTATCTATTACTCTTTGATCCTGGTATTGATATTAGTGCAAAATTATCAAAGGTGGAGTTGCAAAGTACAATGGTGTTGATGCATTCCATGGCATATGGTGAGTTTCTTAATAAGGTCTCTTTTTTATTCATGGAGTTCTTCATACATTCAGTTCTCAGTGAAAGTATTTTGAATTATGGAGATTGACCTAAAACCCTAAGAAAGAATTCTAAGATCTAGGGTTTAGATTTACTAACCTAGGGTTTACATTCTATGAAGGGCATCATCCAAAAGTTCCTTTTTGTTATATTTGTGAGTTGACTTATTATCGTAGGTAATATGCCACTTAAGTTATAACTTAAGGGTGCCGCCTTCATCAAGTGACCGGCCCCTTTCCTAATAGCACCCAGATCCTCCGGTTAAGTATGTTTTCTCGAGCACCAAAAGGAGATCAAGGGTATGAGTTTAATATATCGAAGGTGAGAAAGGTGAAATCAAAGGTCCCAATTTAAATTTGTTTAAAACCTAACGGTCACCTGCTCAAGTTTAAACTTGACGGGCATCCTCTTCACTAGTGCTACAGAGATTTTTCAAAAGATAAAATAACCTGTCCAAAATAGATATGTTCACTGGACATGCATGAAGCATGATGCACTCCACTCTCTTGAGACATTATTGCCTTCTATAACCGAAGCTGTAGCATTTTGGTGGTTTTAAAATTCCATTATTGAAGATGATTTAATGTTGATAAGAAGGTGAATTTGAGGAGTGGGTAGCTTTGTATTTTTATGTAGACAGAGATTCTTATGAATATGGGTCTTTATTCAGAGTGTGTGTGTGTGTAATGTAGTGAATTATGGTCTGAATGGGAAGAGGAGATATATATTGTGGTAAAGGGACATGCAAATTTAGTTGACTAAGAGAAATATGCACATGAAGGGAGATTTTGTTGAAGAGAGATATGCAAATGAAGGGAGATTTTGATTGACTGGGATATGCAATTGGAGAGATATTTTGTAAGGGACATGCAAAGAATGATATGTTGATATATGTTTTGTAGTGAAACAGAGAAACCCTCTGTAAACCTTTTTATTTTTCTTCTAAGACTATTCCTATTGCCAGTGAGGCACATAATGTGTTATCAGTGAGATGTTGTCAGTGAGGCATCAACTATGTTATCAGTGTGATGTTGCCAGTGAGGCAAAGACTATAATCAGTGAGGTTTATGGCCAGTGAGGCTTAATGGAGATTATTTTCATAGTGGTGTTTTACCCTTCTAAGGTTTTCCATGAAAACACTTGTGTTATGTGATATGCATTTATGACTCTTGTGTTTTGTTAGTGGATATTTGCCTTGATGCATTTGTTTTGAGTTTTATGATCAGTTATAACATGTTATATTGTTTTGGTACTATTGTGTGAAGAACATGTTAGAAGAATTTTTTTATTGACCACTGATTCACCCCCCCTCTCAGTGGTTTGAAGTATTCCAACATGAGCTTCTCTCCCAGGATAGGGGGATCCATGGGTAATTTATGTTTGTTTTTGTAGGGGGTAAAAGTAGTTTCTTTCTCAATGCTAGACTCAATGGTATTGGTCTCCTTATAATCCTTTTTACTAGTCCAGGCCTGGGAAGAAATAGATTTATGGGCCTTAGCTAGGGTGATATCAGCCTTTCTAGCAAGGGTTTCAATAGGGGTAGCAAAAATACTATCTTGGGTTTTCTTTCTCCCAGTTTCATCAGGCAACTTATCCACCAGCAAAGGGTTATAGATTCTAGGATTAAAAGCCAAGGCAGTGGTTAGGGAAAGCTCAAACTTTTAAATTGCATAGATTAAACTCTAGTGGAGAGGGAGGGGTTTCTCCCCCACTAGTACCTTTTGGACTAAGTCCTCAAGGGAAGTAAAAATCTAATAGGGAAAGATGATTTGCATATTATACCAAAAATGATTAAGAAGAGGGAACATGTAAGCATGAAATCTTTTGAATCTACCCTCAAGGGTGATGTACCTCATGAGAACCTTGGCCACCCTTTTCTAAACACTAGGTAAGTCTCCGCAGCTGTAGTTGTTCTACAATTTACTTATTTCTCCCCTTCCTGATGAAACCTCCTCATATCTTCTTGGTAGTTTCCTTTGACCTTCTTTAGGAGGCGGGTGCCCTCCATTCTCAAACCTGCTACCTCAGCGATGAGCTCCTCTGTGACCTTGAAGGAGATACCTCTCACATACACAACACCAGCCTTCCAAGAGGTGGCAAACTCCCTTGAAAGGAGAGTATCATACCCGTTCATAGCCTGGATGAAGGGCATAAAATTGCCTCTTTCCAAGATTTCCCAAAGCTTGGCATCATTCTTTATGATGTCATAGACACTCGGCTCTATTTGTAGTAAATCACCACCCATGTTGAAAAGATCAGAATCATAAACTTCCAATTCCACTCATTATCGAGACACAATAATGAGGGTTAACCAAATGCAATGGGAAGGAAATGTAGTGAGGTTGGGACTTATCTTGACATTATTGTTCTTAGTCCTCCAATTAATAACCCTCGTGTGAGGAGTCTCTTCCTTCATAGAGGCACTCATTTCCTTAAGTGGATCTGATGTCTTCATTTTTTATTATGGTTTTCATAAGGTTAGGAATGACCTCCCCTTGTTTACAACTTAATAAGTCTTCAACTTTAGTACCTAGGTTTGCTAAGGCATTGGCTAGTATGTTCCCTTGTCTATAGATATGGAAAAAATCCACCTTCTCCAAGGTTGACAACCTTTGTTTGCTCAATTCAATTAGGTCTTTGAGGGACCAGCTAGTATTTGCTTTAGATTGGAGCATGTTGATAATATTTTTAGAGTCCCCTTCCACCACCAAATTCTTTATTCCATTGTCTGTTGCCATTTTTATACCTTGATAAGCCGCATTGGCTTCAGTGAAGTTGCACATCTGAATCCCCAAATTCTCTACATATGCTCCCAACACCCACCCTTCACTATTCCTTAAGAGACCACCCCCTCCCACTTATCTTGGATTTTTTGCAAGTATATGCTATCGGTGTTGTCATTGGTGTGAACTATGTCTACTGGATGAGCAGAAATGAGATTGTTGTAAGTACATGAAGCATTTGGTTGAGTTGCTTTGTTGAAGATGATTTGGGTGCCTTGAAAATATGTTGAAGATGTTAACATTATGGTTCTGATGGTTGGTTTCCAAGTACTTTTGAGAAAATTTGATTAATAAAGGAAACAGTGTGTTGAAGATGTGTTCTAACTTATAGAGCAATGTTCTGGTTTTGCTCTACATTTCTTCCTTATTGTAGATCTACTATTGTGGTTTGATTATGTTGTTCATAGGTATTCAGAGATGTTATATTCCAAATTTGGTGCTCTGGTTCGTTCTGCAGAGAAAGTTATGTTCACCAGTGTGTGGATTGTGTTTCTGAGTTGTGCAGAGGTGTCTGGGAGAAATTGTTTTGCTCTGCATTTCTTTACGGATTTGTTTCTGGCTTTGTGGTTATGTATTTATACTTATAAGGTCTATATCTTTCTTCAGTTCAAGTGGTTCATGGTTTGGTGCTCCGCAAGTTCATTTCTTGAGTTGCAGTTGATGATAGAGTAATCCAAGTGCTCTAGTGTCAACTTTCTTCGGGTGAAAGATGTTGCAAAGGATTTTGTTGGTTTTTAGGTACTTGTGGATGTTTCTAGATCATGTTCAATCTTGGAGCATGGTCCTCATGTTAGCATTTGGTCTTGAGGAAGCATGCACTTAAAAGTTCATAATGTTAACACAAGTTTGGTCGACTTGGTTGTTTACACTAATTACGGTTGTGCTTCATTGATTATGGAAGCGTGGAATAATATGTGAGAGTGGATTTAGGTCCATGCTAAGGTGTGATGTGGTCCACATTCATTCCTTTCCTCTGTGGGAATGTTTTGGTCCAGACCTAATTTGAATTTTTTGGGTTAAGATGTGTTTCTGACCTTGGACAATATTTTCAACATTAATGATGGTATAAATAAGTGTCAAGGATTCATGATTGTATGTATGCATGATGAATATGATGTCTGTGATGCAAATTTGATCATTGTGGTGAGAGATTTCATGTGTTAGGCTACTAGATGCAGTGAGCAGAAGGTGTCTACTATTTTCAGTGTTGCTACAAAGATGATGTTTGTGTTGTGGTGAATATTAAGCTTCATTGGAACTGTACTCCATGCATATGTTAGATGCAATTATATCAATTCATCCCTAGTAGTGATCGTTCTCTTCTATCTCTTTCTTTTGGGCAGTGAGCCTTTCTTTCTTTCTTCTGGGTAGTGAGCTCTAGGCAGTGAGCCCTCTGGTAGTGAGCTTTTTGTAATTTGGTGTTGCTACTACTTTATATTATGAGCTAATCCTCACCATGGTTTTTCCCTTCTTGGGTTTTCCACGTAAAATCTGGTGTTGTCTTGTGTTTAGTGTTTTTATGGTTTAGTTTCTGTTATCTTCTTTTCATACTTAATCATCATAACAAGTTTAAAGGTTAATGTGGATCTGAATGTTTGTGAGGGTTTGAAGTTTATCATACAACTTATTCACCCCCCCTCTTAGTTGTCTTGTGCATTTAACAATTAGTATCAAAGCCAAGTTCCTTATAAGAAATATTAACAGCTTGAGGTAGATCTGGGATGGCGCACAAGAAGGATGTTGCCCTATTTGATGGATCTAACTTTGCACTCTAGAAGGTAAGGATGGAAGCCTTTCTGATTTCTCTTGGTTATGAGATATGGAAATTTGTTTAGTCTAATTACACTATACCTCAAAATGGTATAAGAATTGCTAAAGATATCAAAGCTCATGAAATCGATGGTAAGGCAAAAAAATGCTCTTTTAAGTGGTCTTACTAATTCTGAATTGGTGAAAGTTGTGAATTTGAAAACTGCTAATGAGATTTGGAAAAAGTTGGAAAGCGTCTATCAAGGAGATGATAAGGTCAAACAAGCTAAAATACAAAATTTGAAACTCAAGTTTGAGACCATGTGAATGTCTGAAGATGAAAACATTACAATCTACTTACAAAAGGTGGATGAAGTTGTCAATGGCATCAGAGGAATTGGTGGAAATATAGATGATAAAGAAGTGATATTGAAGGTACTCATAACTCTTCCTAAGACTTATAGTCATAAGGTTTCTACTATTGAAGAATTATAAAATTTGAATCAGTTTACCAAAGGTCGGTTGTTTGGCACCTTAACTGCTTTTGTAATAAGAGATTTTGGTACAACTAGTGGAACGGCAAAGGTTGAGATTGACTTTAAGGCTGAAAAATTAGAGAAGATTATGGAATCAGATCCGGAAGACCTTGATGAAGTGGAAGCTAACTTTGTGAGAAGGATGAAAAGGGTATTGAAAAGTTTAGTGGTAAGTTGCCTTTTAAATGTTTCAGTTGTGGAAAGATAGGTCATTATGCTTCAAGATGTCTAGATAGAGCTCTGAGAAATAAGAATAGGGAAAACAGAGGTAAGATGGTTAAGAAAAGTTACTATGTTAGAGAATATGCAAGTATATCTAATGACAAATCTAATTATGAGGATGATAATTATAATGAATGCTTATTCATAGCCCTAAGAGATGAAACTATTTCTACTAACTCTGGAAGCTGTGTGAAGGAAAAGGGTCCAGAAGCAAGTACTAACCCTAAAGGCACTATAATTTCTACTTATCATGCTAGAAGAGAAAAAGATGACTGGGTCATTGACAGTGGATGCTCAAATCATATGACAGGTGATAATAGTAAGTTTGTTAAACTTGAAAAATATGAAGGTGGAGCAATTAGGTTTGGTGATGATACAGCTGCTAAGATCTGTGGAAAAGGTTCAATAAGTTTTGATGCAAAGCATAACATTGATGATGTTCTTTATGTTCAAGGTTTAAAGCATAATCTCTTGAGTGTTGGACAGATGTGTAGCAAGTGTTACAATCTTATGTTCAGGATGGTGGCTATGAGATCAGAAAAAGGTCTAAAATAGTGATTGCTACTGGAAAGAGGACAGATGGAAATGTTTATCAACTCAAAGGTGTTGATGGATGTTGCTTCATGACTCAAATCAATGAAATTTGGATATGGCATAGAAGATTGTGTCACATCAATTTTGAAATCTTGGTAAAGATAAGTTCATCTCAAGTTGCGAGAGATCTGCCAAAGATTACAAAGCCTATCAATGCCATCTGCAAGGAATGTCAAGTTGGAAAGCAAGTGAGAGGAAGTTTCAAAGTCAAAGAACAATCTTCTATCAGATTGTTGGAATTGGTACATACAGATCTTCGTGGTCCTACCAAGGTAAGGAGTTTTCAAGGTAATAGGAATTTCATGTTGCTAATTGATGATTATTCTAGAATGACATGGGTTACCTTTCTTAAAGAAAAATAAGAAGCTCTAGATAAGTTTAAGTTATTTAAAGATATGGTTGAGAATGAAATAGATGTGAAAATTAAATGCTTGAGATCTGATAGAGGTGGAGAATTTACTTTAAATGAGTTTAATACCTTTTGTGAGGATCATGGGATAAAGAGGCATTTATCTGCCCCTAGGACTCCTCAGTAGAATGGAGTGGTTGAAAGGAAGAACATGATTCTTCAAGAAGCTATAAGGACAATGATAAAAGAAGCAACCCTACCGAAAGTCTACTGGAAAGAAGCAATTCATACTGCTATCTACATACATAATAGAGTACAAGTAAGAGCAAATGACACAAAGACTCCCTATGAGCTATGGTATGGAAGGATTCCTACTGTAAAATATTTCAAAATTTTTGGAAGCAAATGTTATATCAGAAGAGATGAAGAACTAGGAAAGTTTGATGCAAGGTGTGATGAAGGTATTTTCCTTGGGTATTCTACTAAAAGCAAATCTTACTAGTGCTACATGTTGAAATGCATAAGACAACTGAGAGGGGGGTTGAATCAGTTGTAACCAAAAACATAACTTCTTATAAGGATCAATACATCAACCACTTAATCATTGTTACTTTGATTTAACCATGAAAGCATGAAATCAGAAACTCAAGCACATTCACACATTCAACACGTGAGACACTAGATTTTTTACGTGGAAAACCCAATGAGTGAAAAACCATGGTGAGGATTGACTCACAATATAAATGATATATTAAAATTTACAACAAGGCTCATTGTCAGAGGCTCACTACCCAAAATGCTCACTGTAAGAAGAAGGGGCTCACTACTAAGAGAAGAGGCTCACTACCAAAAGGGGCTCACTGCCAAAAGTAGAAGACGATAGAAGAAGATAGTTACAATGAGAACAGATCTCACAGCAACCAGAGATCCACCACAATCTCAACTGAATATTTTGCAACCTTTCTGTACCAAAAATATATTCTTTTCTACTCACTTTCACACTCTCAAACTCATTTGGATCACACCTACAACAAATAATGCTTCTCATGCAGCCATTTCATCTATCTCAACAACTTCACTAGATTTCCTGATCATCTAATTCATATTTATACATTCACAGTCTTAGAAATAATCTTCAAGGTCAGCATAAACAATAAACTTTTCCAATATTCAAATTAGGTCTGGACTTAAACATTCCCGTGGTGGAAAGGAATGAATACAAACCACACCACACCTTAGCAAGGACTCAAATGCAATCTCCCACGTAACAACACACTATCACAAACTCCAAAGCATAATCGCAAGTAGTGAAAACAACTAGGTCAGCTAAAACTGGTGTTAACAATAAGACCTTTAGGAACACGCTTCATCCACGATCTGAATTGCACTTTGCAGACCAATCAAAAAGCAGGAACATGATCTAGAGACATCCACAAGCATGTTTGTCATGTCCCAATTTTTTATTAATTCAATATCATGGGAAAGATGCTCATTCCAACATTTTATATTATGGGTTGAGAAAGGAGATTTAATATTTAATATTTTGGACCGACGGTTAATTTACATTTTCAAGCTAGTTAATCAGGGCCAAGTAAATATTAAATATTTTACTAATTTAGTTTGTGTGGGAAATCCAAAGTAGGGGAGAGTATCTTGCGGTGCAATTAATAATTTCAAATATCATATTGCACCAAATTTTAGAATATTCTATGACAGATTTTATGACAACTTGCAAGAGGGAGTTATTGCCTATTCTTAGCCAGAAATCAAGTGGAGGTTATGAAAAATCTTTATGGTACCTAATTTGGAGGGAAATTGATGGGAATGATATTATTTTATTTATTTTTCCAATAATGGGTTGTTTGGATTTGTTCCTCTATATATTTGCAAGCAATTTCACTTTCCACCTCATTTTATCATACAAAAACTTTGCGGAAAATTGTCTGGGCATTGGTGTTCAACAAATAATCTTCTGTGGACGAAAACCCATTGGAGATTGGTGATAATTGGATGGAAACCCATTGGTTTCAGGTATCAAAGGATGAAACCCCCTTGGTACATTAGGGTAATCTCATACAGAGGTTGCATTGGAGCTTCACGCAGTTGCAGGGTGTTTTACAGGATTACGGAGGAAGATTGTGAGACTTATTGTAGAGTTTTGGAGTTGCATGTTGCTGTGTGTTGTGTTGTTGTATAGAAGCATATTTATGTTCATTTTATCCATCTTAGATAGCTCTAGGTTTTGGAGACTTCATATTTCAGTTTGGAGTAGAATATTGAAGATTTGTTGTGAATTTTGCAAGTTTTGGAGTGTGTAGTTTGAGCAGTTTTTAGTGTGGTGTTTCCAGAATTATTTCATTTCATTTCTGTTGTTGTTGTGACTGTAAATCAGTCCTATTTCACTATAATTTCATCAAAAAATCAATTAATAGAATCTTGGGCTCATCCATTATCATTTATGTGCTTCCGGGTGAAATTGGGTGTAGTGAAATTGTTAGTTTTGCATGCAAATTTGTGTCTACGATTAAATATGGAAAATTTATGATATGTAACAACATGGGGCCATACCATTATTGATATTTGAAGATAATTATCCATATTTTATGTTTAAATAAGTTTCCCTTTGCATTTGTGTTAAAATTGTCAATTTCGGGATCAATCTGTGTAGGGGAAAATTGGGTGTTTTGAAAGTTAATTGAAAAATCATTTTCAAATTTGATTTTTGGATGCTATTTGGGACATTACAGTGGTATTAGAGCATGATCTTTCCATCCTATAGGGTTATTTGATTCATGCTTCTTTGTGAATGAGACCTCAGAGCTTTGAGAAGAGAGCAAAGGAAATTAGTAGTTGATTCCAAATTTGGAGAAGAGCAAATCATGGCTGAAGATGCTGAGATATCAAAGTGGTTTGAAGAACATTCCAAGCAATCTGAAGCATACAAATCAGCCATTTCATTTGAAAGACTTCTAGAAATTTTTGGTAAGGGGCAAAGGAAAAAATATCAAGATCGGAAGGTGGAAGAAGTAAACTTGAAATTGTCTCATAAAAAATATGAGGATGTTGCAAGGAAGAGTGAACCTCAGAAAAGAGGTCAAGAGCATTACCATATTCAAGGTAATGGAGAGCTGAAGAATAAGTTTAAGGAAGGATTCCAAAAGAAGCCACAAAATAATTCAAGTCCAGTTGTTACAAATAAGATGCAAGAAGACACCAAAAATGAACTCAGAAGAAAGGAGCTTTGTTTTACATGCAGAGAACCTTGGGATCCAAGTCATAGATGAGGGAGAAATGAAGAAAGGAATCTAGAAGAAGGATTAAGAGAACCAGAAAAGAGGATAATAGAACTAGAGATAGTGGTTGATACTCTTGAGGCTTACAAAGTAACTACGGAACAAATCATTGAACATGAACCAAAGAAAATTTTCATGCAGAAGGAGGAAAGAGATGAATCAGAGGCATTCCAAACCATAGAGGTTGAAGGTAAAAAATCTTTATTCATTGAAGATGTTTTATTGACTTCTAATGATTGTATATGTTAGGAAAATATCAATGAAGTCAAAGAGAAAGATTCAGAAATTACAGGAGTAGCAGATGAAAAGAAGAAGGTGGATCAAGAAGATTTTCAAATTATCTTGTTAGAAGCTTCATTTGAAGAGTATGTTGAGCATGCTGATGTTGGGAATGAGTCTAGGATTGATGCTCAGAATTTCATTATGGATGGATATACACTTGGGAAGAGCATTGTGGTCAACCCTAGCACAAACAAGTTGAGCCACTTGGATGGAAGTGTTGAGGATATCTCAACAATGCCTCATTTGACAATGGTGGATGAGTATTTTATTTGCAGCCCAAGGTATGAAAATATTTCAGATTTATTTCTTTCTATGTCACCACAAAAAAAATTTCATCATGAAAAGTATCAAAGGAAAGGCTTAAGGAGGAAGGACACAACTGATAGCAAGGGGCAAATAGATTATTTTTCTAAAATTCAAAGTTGTTTGTACATAAGAATATGGGATCCTGGGAATAAGCTAAGACACATGAAGGCTAAAATTTTTAATGGGCATGATATCACATGTGCAAATAGACAACTTATTATATCCGTGGGTGAGAATTATGTATACAATGAATTCTACGTTGTGAGAACTAACATGGTTATGAATGGAGGATGGATACATTTCATTGGGAATCTTGTACATGACCATAGAATTAAGGAGCCTAAGTTGACCACTAAAGGAGTGGATGTCATAGCTAAGAGGACTTCTCATAAAGGACAAGTTGTTTAGGCAGCAAGTTTCTTAATGAAGGAGAGCATGCAAATCATTTTGTCTTCTGGTAAGAAACATAGTCTTAATTTTTATATTCGGCCTCTTCCTATTCAACATGGAATGGTTTTCAAAAATATGTTTCCAAGATCATTATCATATAGAATATTTCAGTATTCTTTAGAGTTTGATTCGGGTTGTGACTATGCCATCATCTCACATCATTTTTCAAAGATTGAGGGGAGAAGTGACTACCATAATATGTATGTTGGCAATGAACAAATACACAAGTTATTTTTCAGAGGTTGCAAGGGCTACATTGAGTATTTGTTCTTATCATTTGCTGCACTATGTTTTTATGAGGAGGAGTTTCATGATAACCTTATTGAGAAAAATACACATGAAAATGATGCCTTACTAGATATTAATGTTGGTTTTCAGCTTGCAAAAAAATTTAGATCAGCAACATATGGTAAGCAATTTGATTACTTTCATGATTATAGCTTATGGGATTATAATGGAGATTTGATGTTTGGTACTGTATCAATGAAATTTTATTTTGGGAATCATCATATGGAGAGTGAAAGAACTCAAAAACATGTGTACATAAGAGTATGGGAACTAGGTGATATATCAAGGTACATACATGTTTGTTACTCTTGGATGTATGGAGAAGAAGTTAGGAAGGATGTGATGTCACAAGATGGACTCAATGTTCCTAGCATCAAGAAGATTTATTTGGAGAGATTATCATTCCTTACATGGTTTCCCATCAAATTTGCATTGATCACATGGAAGAGTGTTGCATAGGTTTGCCATCTTTGCAATTATTACATCATGTGTGTTGTTTGTAGATTTCCAATGAAGTTGTGTGAAGACTTGTGGGTTTTGTGTATTGTGGAATGTGTTGATGTGTTTTATTGTGGTATTTATGCTCCTTATCCATTCCAAGCATTGGAAACTATAACTTTTTAGTTTGGGCACTTTTTGTTGTTGCTAAGGATTGACTATGCATGGAGAAAAAAGCACTATGTTATTTGGCAGTTTGGTCTAGTTTGTATGTAGATATTTCTGATTTTATTACAGAAGTTTGTGGTGGTGAATTTATGCTATAATAGACCCCTCTGTTGTTATTTACTATTAGAGATCAATAATAATCAGGAGAAGATTGTAGCTTGGAAGTTTACAAAACAACTATTCATCATCATTGTTGTTTTACTAACTAGTCACCATGGAGATTCATATGTATACTTAGGAGTGACTTGGAAGGAACTTGCAGATAAAGGATGGAGATATTTTCAGATGATAGGTCATGTTAGATATGTACTTTCCATTATCATTTTGGAAAGTGTGTTGGGTGATCAGTATGTACTAGTGAATGGACATAGAAGGTGCACAATCTTCTACCCGAATGAATTGTTGCATGCAGGTTCTTTTTTTGAGAAATGGTTGAGTATTTTCTTCTATTATATGATGTTAATTTTTGTTCCTCAACAGTACTATTGCTGTTCTAGATCAGATACTAAAGTTGTATCTGAAATCCTTCAAGATGAGGCAAAGTATGAAACAAGTAGTGATGATTTCAACAAGGTGTATCTTCATAATGTGAAGGCAAAGGAGGTAATTGTTTCAAAAAGATATCTTTGTTGTTATGGAGGATGCATGGACTTCTATAACATTCCTATACATTGTAAAAATTAGAATTATATCATTTTAAGGGGTTGCAAGAGTTTCCGGTTTAACTTGTCTCATGACAATGCACATACACTTTGGGAAGAACAAGCTAAAAGAAAGCAGTTGTTGAATGGGATAGATACAAGATATTCTACATGCCCACAGGTAACATGGGATATTTTGTTGTACATTGAATATTGTTGCAGAAATACCCCACAATAGAAAAAACACAATGTCAATCATCCCAGGTATACTTTTCAAGGATTTGTTACCAAATCTATGTGGAAGGATGAAGATCAGTTGGAGAATTGGAAAGAATGCATCCAAGATTTGCATATAATAGATTTCATATTATATGAAAATTTTGATTTGATACATGGCATTGAGGAATTTATGTTTTCAGGTTCATATAGTGTCTTATGGTATAGATTGCAATATCTCTCAAGTACAGGGTCAAGGCTTTCTGTGAAGTATAACTTGATTTATTTTGGCATGAAGATTTTGAAGCATCTTGGTTTGCATTGCTTGAGGACAAGCAATCTTGAGGAGGGAGGACTTGTCATGTCCCAATTTTTTATTAATTCAATATCATGGGAAAGATGCTCATTCCAACATTTTATATCATGGGTTGAGAAAGGAGATTTAATATTTAATATTTTGGACCGACGATTAATTTACATTTTCAAGCTACTTAATCAGGGCCAAGTAAATATTAAATATTTTACTAATTTGTGTGGGAAATCCAAAGTGGGGGAGAGTATCTTGTGGTGCAATTAATAATTTCAAATATCATATTGCACCTAATTTTAGAATATTCTATGACAAATTTTATGACAACTTGCAAGAGGGAGTTATTGCATATTTTTATCCAGAAATCAAGTGGAGGTTATGAAAAATCTTTATGGGACCTATTTTGGAGGGAAATTGATGGGAATGATATTATTTTATTTATTTTTCCAATAATGGGTCGTTTGGATTTGTTCCTCTATATATTTGCAAGCAATTTCACTTTCCAGGCACCTCATTTTATCATACAAAAACTCTACGAAAAATTCTCTAGACATTAGTGTTCAACAAATAATCTTTTGTGGACGAAAACCCATTGGAGATTGATGATCAGTGGATGGAAACCCATTGGTTGTAGGTATCAAAGGATGAAACCCCTTTGATACATTAGGGTAATCTCATACAGAGGTTGCATTGGAGCTTCACGCAGTTGCAGGATTTCAGCTTGTTCAATTTTTGTGTTTTATAGGATTACGGAGGAAGATTGTGAGACTTATTCTAGAGTTTTGGAGTTGCATGTTGCTGTGTGTTGTGCTGTTGCATAGAAGCATATTTATGTTCATTTTATCCATCTTGGATAGCTCTAGGTGTTGGAGACTTCATATTTCAGTTTGGAGTAGAATATTGAAGATTTGTTGTGAAATTTTAAGGTTTTGGAGTGTGTAGTTTGAGCAGTTTTCAGTGTGGTGTTTCCAGAATTATTTCATTTTGTTGCTGTTTTTGTTGTGACTGTAACTAAGTCCTATTTCACTATACTTTCATCAAAAAATCAATTAATAGAATCTTGGGCTCATCCATTATCATTTATGTGCTTCCACGTGAAATCGGGTGTAGTGAAATTGTTAGTTTTGCATGCAAATTTGTGTCTATGATTAAATCTGGAAAATTTCTGATATGTAACAGCATGAGGCTGTACCATTACTTATATTTGAAGATAATTATCAATATTTTATGTTTAAATAAGTTTCCCTTCGCATTTGTGTTAAAATTGTCAATTTGGGTATCAATCTGTGTAGGGGAAAATTGGGTGTTTTGAAAGTTAATTGAAAAATCATTTTCAAATTTGATTTTTGGATGCAAAAATTTATTTGGGACATTACAATGTTACAATCACCAAGAGATTCCACACAACCTCTAAACACTCTATCCAGAATATTCTTCAAATTGAACCACTTAATTATTACTGTCAACCACTGTCACAAAGAAAAGATCGCTTGCGGAGCACCAAATCACGAACCACTTGAATTGAAGGCACATAACATCATCCTAAACTTAATTCTAGAACTGCAACCTATAAAATTTAAATGCGGAGCAGAATACATTCTCCCTATCACCATTGAATACTCAAAAAAATAGTTTTTACTCTTATGAACAGAACTCACTCAAATCTTCACACTGGAGGTTCAAACTTGAAACATAGAAACTATAGACATCCCTTAACATAAATTTCAAACTACAGACAAAGATATTCAATCTACAAGATATGTGAAGCAAAACACTGCATTATTCTGAGAGAGAACAATTCTGCAATTACACTAACTTCCCAAACACTTGCTCAAACTCATCAAAATAACTTTCTTAGATGCTGACCTTAGGTGTTGACATCAATGACAACACTTACTGCTCATACTTAAAAACAATCTTCCTCTTTGTCATTGATGGCAACACATGATGTGAAAAACCATCAAGACAAATTTGCTTTGCTTCTTTACTCTCGCTTACTTTATGCTTTCTCTGGTTGCAACTTTCTTAGACTCTCTCTCCTTAAGTTTTTCACATGAACTTCTCTCCCCCTTTGACATCAATGGCAAAGGGTGTCAGACCTTTTCTCTCTCTTTAGTTATCAAGGCTCAATTCAGATCTTACTAACACTGCACTACTCCCCCTGTCAGCATCACTGCAACACTTATTGCTCTTTATTAGGAACTCATATTAGTAACAACTACCTACTCCTCCTGAGAGGTAGCCTTCAAAACACCAATCCAGATCAAAGAATGAAACTTTGGGTACAACTGGACTGATGCACTTCCTATACATCTTAGTTTATAGTAGGAGGGGTAATAACCCCTAACTTCTCCCTGAGATACTCAAAAGTATCCTTAGACAGAGGCTTTGTGAAAATATCTGCAATCTGATCCTTTGTAGACACATATTCCATCTTTACTTCATTCTCTATTACCTTTTCTCTTAGAAAGTGATACCTTATTGATATATGCTTTGTTCTTGAGTGCATCACTGGATTCTTTGAAATTTTTATAGCACTTGTATTATCACAGAAGATTAAAATTGGTTCTCCATACACAACTCTTATATCCTTCAATGTTTGCTTCATCCATAGCACCTGAGTACAACAACATGTTGCAGCAATATATTCTTCTACAGTAGACAAAGAAATTGAATCTTGCTTCTTGCTCAACCATGAAACCAATTTGTTACCCAAGAAGAAAGCACCTCCACTTGTACTTTTTCTATCATCAACATCTCGAGCCCAATCTGCATCTGTATAAGCACTAGGAGTGAAGTCAGTATCTTTGGGATACCACAATCCATAGCCTGAAGTGCCTTTTAAATATCTCATTATCCTCTTAACTGCCATCACATGTGACTCTCTAGGATCTTCTTGAAATCTTGCCACAAGACAAACTACATGCATTACATCTAGTCTGGTATAGGTTAGATAAAGTAGTCCTCCAATTATAGACCTATACTTTTTCTGGTCAATCTTAGGTGATTCATCATTCTTTCTCAGCTTGCAACCAATTACCATAGGGGTAAATATTGGCTTAGAATCCTCCATTCTAAACTTCTTCAACAACTCTTTCACATATTTGGACTAAGAAATGAAAATTCCTTTTTCTGATTGAGTAATCTGCAGTCCTAGAAAGATATTCATTTCACCAAACATAGACATCTCAAACTCCTTTTGCATTTCCTCTAAAAATTTCTTACACATACCTTCATTGCCTCCAAAGATAATATCATCAACAAAGACTACAACAATCAAAATTTGATCATCATTAATTTTGAAATAGAGATTACTATCAGCAGTACCTTTACTAAACCCTAATTGCAACAAATACTTATCCAACCTTGCATACCAGGCTCTAGGGGCTTGTTTTAGTCCATACAAGGCTTTCTTCAATCTGCACACCATGTCACCTTGGTCTAACAACTAAAATCTTTCTAGTTGTTCAATGTAGACCTCTTCTTCTAGCTCTCCATTCAAGAATGCAAACTTCACATCCATCTGGTACACTTTGAAATCTTTGTGTGCTACAAATGCCAGAAACATTCTTATTGCTTCTATCCTTGCCACCAGAGCATAAGTCTCCTCAAAATCTATAACTTCAACCTGAGAATATCCTTTGCATACCAGTCTTGCTTTGTTTCTTACTACTTCTCCATTTTCATTCATTTTGTTTTTGAAAACCCATTTAGTTCCAATCACATTCTTATCAGCAGCTCTAGGAACCAATTCCCAAGTTTGATTACTCTCTATCTGCATCAGCTCTTCTTCCATAGCCTTTACCCATTTTCATCTTTGCAAGCTTCACTTACAGTTTTAGGTTCAATCTTTGATAGTAAATAGTAGTTCACTTGTTCTTCTACAGCTCTTTTCCTTGTCAATACCCCTTTACTTTTATCACCAATGATCTGATCTTCAAAATGATTAATCCTTACATACCTGAGAGTTTTAATAGCACTTTATGGAGCCTTTTCTTCTTCAATTTGACTGTCTTGTTGTTTAACTTTTTCTTCATTTACTGTAACAGCACGTTCATCTAATTCATAGCCACTCAGATCTGATATTCTTTCCTTATCTTCATCAACCTTCACATCAGCACTCTCAATGATCTTTCTCAATCTCTTATTGTAGCACTGGTAGGCCTTACTCTTAGTAGATTATCCAAGGAAAATTCCTTCATCACACCTAGCATCAAACTTGCATAACTCTTCCTCTCTTCTGATATAACATTTCCTTCCAAAAACTTTGAAATATTTCACTGTAGGAATTCTTCCATACCACAATTCATAAGGAGTTTTAGTACCATTACCTTTGACTTGAACTCTATTTTGAATGTAGATAGCAGTATGTATGGCTTCTCTCCAATACACTTCCGGTAGGTCAGCCTCCTTCATCATTGACCTAGCAGCCTCTTGAACCATCATGTTCTTTCTTTCAACAACTCCATTCTGCTGAGGAGTTCTAGGAGCAGACAACTGTCTCTTTATCCCATGTTCTTCACAGAAAATATTAAATTTATTTGATGTACACTCACCTCCTCTATCAAACCTTAAGCATTTGATCCTCAATTCTAACCCATTCTCAACCATCGCCTTGAAAGCTTTGAACTTGTCTACGGCTTCTAATTTATCTTTTAGAAAAGTGACCCCAGTCATTCTAAAATAATCATCAATAAGCAACATAAAGTACATGTCTCCTTGCAGACTTCTTGTTCTTGTAGGAACACACAAATCTGTATGCACCATCTCAAGCAATCCAGTAGAAAATTGTTCTTTACTCTTGAAACTTGTCCTTGTTTGTTTCCCCAATTGACATTCCTTGCAAAGAGTATTAGCAGGCTTCACAAGCTTAAGCAAATCTCTCACAGCTTGTACTGAACTTATCTTCACCAATTTGTCAAAATTGATATGACACATCCTTCTATGCCACAACCAACTCTCATTTGTCTGAGCCAACAAACAACAATCATTAGTTCATCTCAAATGATAAACATTACCTCTAGTCTTCTTACCAGTAGCAATCATTGTTCAGGAACTTTCCATGATCTTGCATCCATTATCCTTGAATCTTAGATCATACCCTTTGTCACACATCTGACCAACACTTAAAGATTATGCTTTAAACCTTTCACATATAGAACATCATCTGTATTGTACTTTCCATCAAAAGAAATATATCCTCTTCCACAAATCTTACCAGTTGCATCATCTTCAAACCTAACCAATCCTCCATCATACTTTTCCAAACTTAAAAACTTACTTTTATCACCAGTCATGTGATGTGAACATCCACTGTCAATAATCCATTCATCCTTATCTTTCTCAACCTGGCAGACAGGCAAAGCACTCTCTTCCATTGGTTTTTCTTCCTTCACACAACTAGCAGGATTAGTAGATACAGGTTCTTCCTTGATAGCAATAAACAAGCATTCATTTGCACTAGTATCATCAGACTCATCATCTGTTACACCATCATCATCATCATCATCATCATCTCTAACATAATAGCATTTTTTTATGATCCTAGGTCTACTTTCAAATTTCTTCTTGGCTTTCTCAATTCTCTTCAGACAACTGGAGGCATAGTGACCAATCTTGCCACAAGTAAAGCATTTGAATGGTAATTTACCTTTGAACTTATTGGTACCTCTTTGCATTCTATCCACAAAGTTGGCTTCAATCTCATCAAAGTCATCATCTGGTTCCACAGCATAATTCTCAGATCTTGAGGTCTTCTCTGAAGTACTAGATTTAGAAGCAATCTTAGTCTTCGGCAGAGCATCACCGAACGCTCTCATCTCAAATGTAGTGAACTTTCCAAGCAACTGATCCTTTGTAATCTTGTTCACACTCATAAGTTCTTCAATTGCAAACACCGTGTGATTGTAGGATTTAGGCAATGACTTAAGAATTTTCAACACAACCTCATTCTCATCAATATTTCCTCCAAGACCTTTAATTCCATTGACAATTTCAACAACTTTTTGCATGTAGATTGTTATGTTCTCATCATCACTCATCTTCAAAGCTTCATACCTCGCCTTTAGGTTTTGTAATTTGACTCTTTACAAAATCATCTCCTTCATATAAATTTTTCAACTTAACCCAGATCTCATGAGCAGTTTCCAGATCTATAACTTTCACTAACTCAGTGTTAGATAAGGCATTAAACAGAGCATCTTTAGATTTTCCATTTAACTCATACTGTTTGACTTCATCTTCGGATGATGGACCATTTGGAGAAATAGTACACTTTGTATCTGTCATCTTCCAAACACTATAACCAAGAGAAATGAGATGACTTTTCATCCACACCTTCTAGAGAGCATAGTCTATTCCATTGAACTACAGATACTCCTTGTGTGCCATCCCGAATCTACCTCAAGTTGTTAGGCTTTCTTCCAAGGAACCTTGCTTTGATACCAATTATTGAAATGCACAATACAAGTAAGAGGGGGGATGAATCAGTTGTAACCAAAAACTTAACTTCTTATAAGCATCAATACATCAACCACTTAATCACTGTTACTTTGATTTAACCATGAAAGCATGAAATCAGAAACTCAAGTACATTCACACATTTAACACATGAGACACCAGATTTTTTATGTGGAAAACCCAATGAGGGAAAAACCACGGTGAGGATTAAATCACAATATAAATGATATATCAAAATTTGCAACAAGGCTCACTGCCTTAGGGTTCACTTCCCAAAATGCTCACTGCAAGAAGAAGGGGCTCACTGCCAAGAGAAGAGGCTCACTGCCAAAAAGGGCTCACTGCCAGAAGTAGAAGAAGATAGAAGAAGATAGTTACAATGAGAATGGATCTCACAGCAACCAGGGATCCACCACAATCTTGACTGAATCTTTCGCAACCTTTCTTTACCAAAAACATATTCTTTTCTACTCACTTTCACACTCTCAAACTCATCTAAATCACACCTACAACAAATAGTGCTTCTCATGTAGCCATTTTGTCTATCTCAACAACTTCTCTAGATTTCTCGATCGTCTAATTCATATTCATACATTCGCAATCTTGGAAACAATCTAAACAAGGTTAGCATAAACAATAAACTTAGCCAATATTCAAATTAGGTCTAGACCTAAACATTCCTGTGGTGGAAAGGAATGAATGCGGATCATACAACACCTTAGCAGGGACTCAAATGTAGTCTCCCATGCAACAACATGCTATCACAAACTCCAAAGCATAATTGCAAGTAGTGAAAACAACTAGGTCGGCCAAAACTGGTGTTAACACTAAGACCTTTAGGAACACGCTTCATCCATGGTCCAAATTGCACTTTGCGGACCAATCAAAAAGAAAGAGCATGATTTAGAGACATCCACAAGCACATTACAATCACCAAGAACTTCTGCACAACCTCCAAACACTCTATTTAGAAGATTCTTCAAATCAAACCACTTAAATATTACTATTAACCACTGTCACAAAGAAAAGATTGCTTACGGATCACCAAATCACAAACCACTTGAACTGAAGGCACATAACATCATCCCAAACTTAATTCTAGAACCGCAACCTGTAAGAAATGCAAAGTAGAATATATTCTCCCTGTCACCATTGAATACTCAGAAGAAAAAAAAAATTACTTTGGTGAACAAAACTCACTCAAATATTGACACTGGAGGCTCAAACTTGAAACATAGAAACTATAGACAATCCTTAACATAACTTTCAAACCACAGACAAAGATATTCAATCTATAGGATATGTGTAGCAAAACACTGCACTGTTCTAAGAGATAGAACAATTCTACAATTACACTAACTTCCCAAACACTTGCTCAAACTCATCCAAATAACTTTCTTAGATGTTGACCTTAGGTGTTGACATCAATGACAACACTTACTACTCATACTTACAACACTACAATAAAAGGCTAAGAAAAATTATTGAAAGTGCTAATGTTAAGGTTGAAGAGGATATACAAAAGATTTCAGAGCTTAATGGATATGAATCAGATGAGTCTTCTTGTGAACAAGAAGAAGAAACTAAAGAAGAAGTACAAGTTGAAGAACAAGAAGCTCTAGAAAGAATCCCTAAAACTCCCAAGTATGTGCAAAGGCTTCACACAGAAGACCAGATCATTGGTGATAGGAGCAAAGGTGTACTGACAAGAAGGAGAGCTACTGAAGAACAGGTAAATCTATGTTTACTTTCTAAAGTTGAACCTAAACCAATGCTTGAGGCATGCAAGGATGAGTATTGGATCAAGGCCATGGAAGAAGAAATAATGCAAATTGAGAAGAATCAGACTTAGGAACTTATCCCAAGACCAGAAAATAAAGATGTAATTGGAACTAAGTGGGTATTCTAGAACCAATTGAATGAGAATGGAGAAGTGGTAAGGAACAAGGCAAGACTTGTGTGTAAAGGCTACTCACAAGTGGAAGGAATAGGCTATGAGGAAAATTATGCTCCAGTGGAAAGAATGGAGGCCATTAGGATGTTTTTTGCTTTTGCAGCTCATAAGGATTTCAAAGTATATCAAATGGATGTGAAGTCTGCTTTCTTGAATGGTAAGTTAGAAAAGGAAGTGTACATAGAACAACCGGAAGGATTTCAGTTGTCAAATAAGCCAGATATGGTTTGCAGGTTGAAGAAGGCCCTATATGGATTGAAGAAATCTCCCAGAGCATGGTATGCAAGGTTAGACAGGTATTTATTATAGCAAGGATTCAATAAAGGTGCTGCAAATAGCAATCTGTACATCAAAATAAGTGAAGATCAAATTTTGATTATGGAAGTGTATGTAGATGATATAATTTTTGATGGAAATGAAGGTATGTGTAAGAGTTTTGTAGATGAAATGCAAAAATAATTTGAAATGTCAATGTATGGGGAAATGAACTTCTTCCTTGGGCTACAGATCAATCAGATAGATAAGGGTATTTTCATTTCTCAGTCAAAGTATGTAAAAAAGTTATTAAAGAAGTTTGGAATGGAAGACTCTAAACCAGTTTGTACTCCTATGGTTACTGGTTGTAAGTTGAGCAAGAATGATGAATCTCCTAAGGTTGATCAGGGCAAGTACAGATCAATGATTGGAGGATTACTATATTTGATTGTTACTAGATCAGATATTATGCATGCAGTCTATCTTGTGGCTAGATTTCAAGAAGATCCTAGAGAGTCACATGTTATGGCAGTGAAGAGGATTCTAAGATATTTAAAGGGCACTCCAAATCATGGCTTGTGGTATCCAAAAGATACCAACTTTTCTTAAGTGTGTATACAGATGCAGATTGGGGTGGTTGTGTAGATGACAGGAAAAGTACAAGTGGTGGTACATTCTTTCTTGGATGCAGATTGGTGTCTTGGATAAGTAAGAAACAAGATTCAGTGTCTTTATCTACTGCAGAGGCAGAGTATAATGTTGCAACATAATGTTGTACATAGGTGTTATGGATGAGACAAACCTTGAAGGATATCAAAGTTGTGTATGACGAGCCAATTTTTATTTTCTATGATAATACAAGTGCTATTAACATTTCAAAGAATCCAGTGATGCATTCAAGGACAAAGCATATTTCAATTAGGTATCACTTTCTGAGAGAGAAGGTTGCAGAGAATAAAGTGAAGCTTGAGTATGTGCCTACAAAGGATTGGGTTTTTGACATATTCACTAAGGCTCTTCCTAAGGATACATTTGAGTATCTCCAAGAAAAGTTAGGGGTTATTGCCCCTCCTTCTTTGAACTATATGCATAAGGAGATGCATCAGTCCAATGGGCTTCAAGATTCATTCTTTTCTAGACTGATGTTGGAGGCTGCCTCTCAGGGGAGCAGGTAGTGGTCATTATGATTGTTGCAGACAAGGGGAGTAAGAGTTGATACAGTTTGGTATGCAGTCCTAAGGGGGAGTATTCAGAGTAGTGAAAAGAAAAGAGTAGTGATAAGAGCGAAAGAAGAGGTTTTTCGCCCTTTGCCATTGATATCAAAGGGGGAGAGAGAGAGCAATGTGAAAAAAAAATAGTGATCAGGGAGAGCGAGTAAGATGTGTAAAAGAAACGGGGAGAGTAAGAAAGAAAAGAAGTTGGTGTAGATTTGTGTCTTGATGGTTTTTCACATTATGTGTTTCCATCAATGACAAAGGGGGAGACTGTTACAAGTATGTGCTATTAGTGTTGTCATTGATGTCAACAAGCTTGTGTTGTCATTGGTGTCAACTGTGACTACTGGATGAGCAAAGATGATATTGTTGTAAGTGAATGAAGTGTTTGGTTGAGCTACTTTGTTGAAGATGTTTTGGTTGCCTTGAAGAGATGTTGACGATGTTAAGAATATGGTTCTGATGGTTGGTTTCCAAGTGCCTTTGAGAAAAAATGATTAATAAAAGAAACAGTGTGTTGAAGATGTGTTTTGACTTACAAAGCAATGTTCTGGTTTTGCTCTGTATTTCTTCCTTATTGAAGATTTGCTTTTGCGGTTTGTATATGTTGTTTAGAGGTGTTCAGAGATGTTATATTCCAAATTTGGTGCTCCGGTTCATTATGCATAGAAATTTGTGTTCACCAGTATGCAGACTATGTTTCTGAGTTGTGCAAAGGTGTCTAGGAGAAACTATTTTTCTCTGCATTTCTCTACAAATTTGTTCCTGGCTCTGTAGTTCTAGATTTATGCTTATAAGGTCTATATCTTTCTTTAGTTCAAGTGGTTCATGGTTTGGTGCTCCATATGTTCATTTCTTGAGTTGCAGTTGATGACAAAGTAACCTAAATGCTCCAGTGTGGACTTTCTTCAGGTGAAAGATGTTGCAAAGGATTTTGTTGGTTTTCAAGTGCTTGTGGATGTTTCTAGATCATGTTCAAGCTTGGAGCATGGTCCACATGTCATCTTTTGGTCTTGAGGAAGCGTGCACTTAAAATTTCATAGTGTTAACACAAGTTTGGCCGACTTGGTTGTTTACACTAATTGTGGTTGTACTTCATTGATTATGGAAGCGTGGAATAATGTGTAAGAGTGGATTTAGGTCCGTGCTAAGGTGTGATGTGGTCTGCATTCATTCCTTTCCTCTACGGGAATGTTTTGGTCCAGACCTAATTTGAATTTTCCAGGTTAAGATGTGTTTCCAACCTTGGAGAATATTTTCAAGGTTAATGATGGTATAAATACGTGTCAAGGATTCATGATTGTATGTATGCACTATGAATATGATGTCTATGATGTGAATTTGATCAGTGCAGTGAAAGCTTTCATGTGTTAGGCTACTGGATGCAGTGAGCAGAAGGTGTCTACTATTTTCAGTGTTGCTGCAAAGATGATTTTTGTGTTGTGGTGAATATTGAGCTTCATTGGAACTGTACTCCATGCATAGGTTAGATGTAATTATATCAGTTCATCCTTGGTAGTGAGCCTTCTCTTCTATCTCTTTCTTCTAAGCAGTAAGTCCTTTGGCAGTGAGCCTTTCTTTCTTTCTTCTAGGCAGTGAGTCCTCTGGCAATGAGCCTTTTGTAATTTGGTGTTGCTACTACTTTATATTGTGAGCTAATCCTCATCATGGTTTTTCCCTTCTTAGGTTTTCCACATAAAATCTAGTGTTGTCTTGTGTTTGGTGTTGTTATGATTCAGTTTCTATTATTTGCTTTTCATGCTTAATCATCATAACAAGTTTAAAAGTTAATGTGGATATGAATGTTTGTGAGGGTTTAAAGTTTATGATACAACTGATTCACCCACCCCCCCTCTCAGTTGTCTTTTGCATTCAATAGGATTCCCTTTAGAAGCTCCGTCAAAGTTGAGTTTGATCCATCGAGAGTCAGGGGGGACCAGCTAGTGTTTTTTCTACAGTTCTTCTTCTCTTGATCAACTTAGTTGAGTCTATCTTGTAATCCCCAATTTTTGAGCTATTTTTCTTTCCATATCGGTGGGGTTTTGACTAGGAGTGTTGAGTTCCATAGCTTTGATATTTTCTATGATTCCGAGTTTGATTAACTCTATTTAAACCTTCCAATTTCTCTTCTCTTCCTTGAAGACCCTATTGTTTCTTCCTCTCCAAATTCCCCATCCAACATGTAATAATGACTACCATGATAAGGGGATGTTTGAACGAAGAAGACCAGCTTTCTATAATTTCCTTAATTTTTCCTTGTCAAAGCCAAGAGAGTAGGAATTTACTCATAATTTTTTGCCTGACCTTCCATGTAAAGTTACAGTGGAACAACAAATGGTCAACATTCTCCTCAATCTTCTCACAAAGTAGACATCTATTGGCCATTTGGACTTTGGTTTGTATGTTGACTATACTTTATGAATCAGATATGATGACAAATAGCTTAATTAAGTCAAGAAAATGTTGTAAGAAGGGTTTCAAAGGATTTATTTGGGCCTTTTGTACTATTATTTGGCAATAAAGGTAAGAAAAAAAGACCATTGCATTTTTTGTTTCACAAGAAAAACACATACGTAAATTGTTGAAAAACTTCTAAATGAAAGATTGTAAGTCATCTCCAATGCCCATGGAAGCTAAGTTAAAACTTTCTAAGAGTGAAGGAGGTGAATTGGTTGATGATACACGGTATAGAAAATTGATTTGAGGCTTGATATATTTCTTGACTACAATATATAATATTTCATTTAAAATTAGCATTATGTCTAGATTCATGCAAGAACCAAGAAAGAATCATTAGTTAGTAAATAAATGAATTTTGAGATATTTGCAAGGTACGAAAACCTTTGGCATGGAATATAGGAGAAATGAGAATTTCATGCTTGTGTCTTTATCATATGTAGATTATGTTGGTAGTGCAAATAAAAGGGAGTCTACTACATGTTACTTTATGCATTTGGGAACAAGTGTTGTATCTTGGTGTTGCAAGAAACAAGATACATTGGCTAATTCAAATGAATTAGAGTACATTGTAGCATGGGGTGCTTTGAGAGAGGTAGTACATATTTGTAGAATTCTTGAAGAGTTGCAAAATTGTCTAAATGGTTGTGTACTGTTAGAATATTAATAAAAGTTTCATCAAAAGTATAATTAATTTTGATCTTCATGCAAGGATACAACACATGCACATGAAGTATCACTATCTAAGAATGTTCATAACACAAAAGATAGTTGATCGTATTTATTTCCCCATGAATGAAAAGGTAACAATTATATCTATAAAACATTTGGATCAATTCAAGTTCAATAAATTTATAGGACTTCTTGGAATGAAGAAAAAGTGAAGAAGTGATAACTAATGAATATAGGTCCTTTTGATCATATGGGGTATGTTATGATTATTGATACATAGTATCATAGGTTTTTTTGAACATAGAAAATTATTTTTTTTGTATGCACATGAGATGGAAGTTGAAAGGACATCCACCTCTTTTGTCTTTAGTGTATTTTAGGAGAATATAACATGTGAAAATTCAAGCTCTTCCACTTCCCTTATTTTTTCATCTTTGATGAGATTTTATAAGTATCAACAAACAATTTATGGACACACATCACAAAACTTTTAATACCTTTTGTTGAGATTAATAAAGTTATCTCAACTCAGATAGTACTTGGGGAGATCTCTATTTTTTACGCTCTCTTTTTCTCACTTGCTAAATAATTCCCTCTTTTAGTGGCTAAGTTTTTCTTTTGATTCTTAATGTCTTAACTTTGATTGACCTTGGTATTCGAACTACCTAGAATACTTTCTTAATCATATTAAGTGCCTAATTCCTCAAGCCTTCACCAAAGTAAAGCATTACCAACAATAGTTGATTAAAGAATTGTTTTTTTTAGAAAAATATACCTAGAAAATATAATACAATTCTAGATTCAATTTTTTCCACCAACATGCTCAAAAGGAAATATATGACATTGAGCATCTACCTTCTAAAAAACTAGATAGTTCAAAATATTTATTTTATGTTTTTTAGTGGAGAGCTCTCTTTGAATCTTTTAATTCTCTTATATGCACTTACCTTGCCTCCATTTTGCCAAACCATCATAAGTGTTTTTAATTGAGACATAATTTACCACATTTGCCTTAAATTTGGTCATATGAACACCATTCATAAGATTAGCTCACTCTAAAAAATATTGAATTATAAACTAGTGGAAACTTCAACACAACTGGAAGCCTTATCTTTTAAATTTTTGTTAAGTACCCCAGTCCTTAATAACTATCATAATACAAGGAAATGAAGATGATTTTCCTTTAAAAAAATAAAACTTGTTACAATCACTTGACAATAAGAATTCATAATAAAAATATACAATATAAATAAGAAAATAGGAAATCCTAGTAAAAATTAATTATTGAGTTAGGGTTGGAAGGATATTGAGTAACATTTTTTATTCCTTTCTCCAACCTATTGAGGGTGTCTAGCCATGACAAAGTAAATTCCTTCAATCAATTGAGCAACAGAGAAGTGGAACAATGTCAGAGTAAATTGTCCTATTAACTCAAAAGTAGTTGATCTAGTATAAGCTGAAAATGCTCAAATAATGGGCTAAGATTTAATGAAGTATTCTATAAGCCAAAAAAAATGTGAAAGGCAAAAGAAGCATTAAGAATGTGGTTCTACCTCTAACCTAGTAATTATAAACCCCAATAGGAAGACACTCGATGATGTGGGATTAATGCCATAAGATGTTTACAATATCTATAATATCACAACATAAGATGATTCATGTTGATCTTAGGAGTTTGCATGAAGGAAAATTCACAACTTATTAAGAGACATATCTTCATAATTAATTTATTTGGCAAATGTAAAGAGATAAATAGTGTCTTGTATATCTTAAATTGTCTATTTTATTTGATCATTTTGAATCAAGAATATGAGGAATATATTCACAGTCATTTTACAAGAACAAATGGTTGCCAAATGCATTCATATTATAACCATTTCATCTTCCTTGTCTGTTTCTCAAATGTGGATGATTAAGAGTCATCTAATGACAAGGACCCCATCAATGTTGTCTCTTGTGAGAGTATTTACGAATTCTATCTTGTTAGGGGTATCATTTGTAGCATTATTCACACAAGGTACAAAGTTCACAAGTTGTGAAGTTAGAAGAGGATTCTCTTGCATAAATTGAAATTAAATGTGTGAATTAGTCTACAAGAGGTGTGCATATGACTAGGGAAGGTGCAAACTCAACGTTGGGATGATTTTACTACTCAAATTATTCACATTTTCTTGAAAAATTATCTATGCATATGCCTCTGGGAGGTAGGAAATCAACCTTGTTTGATTTTACTACTTAAAATATTCACATTGTATTGAAAATAAATGATCCCCATTAAATGGGTGGTTGGTTGTGGAAACTAAAAGTGGAGATACAAAAAAGTATGTCCCTTTTATTGATTTGCATACTACCCTTTCTTCACAACTCAAAACAACTTATGTGTTCCATTGTAAATATAAGTTGAGATTGCTTCTATAAGTTCATCATTTCTTTCAAAACTAATGTGTGTCAAATCCAAGTATAATGTATGATTGATGTGTTCATACTATAATTGTAAAGTATGTTGTGAGTTTATATCATAGCAGTTTGATCTTGTTGTGTGGACCTTGCAAATGTTCCTTCTGTAAGTGCAATCAAATTTTAATATAGACCTAAAAAGTGAGTGATGTCTAATATGAATGATGAATTCCTTATACTTAGTTGTTGTCAAGTCAAAATTTATTAAACTTAATGATGCACTTGTTGAAAGAGCAAGAGGAATTTCTCTATTTTGTCTAATTCCTTAGCCTTCATAATAGTTTCCACAATTGTAGGTATGTGAAAATAAATGTCTAAAGGAATTATGATTTCAATCCCATAACATGTATGGAATGGACTATGCTCTATAGAGTTACAAAAAAATGCTATTGTAAGCATGTTGTATATATGGTAGATTGTCATCACAAGTGTCAAGATGACAATTATTTACATTTGTAACAATTGGATATGTTTAAGTTATCACTTTAGTTTATACATATGTTTGAGGATAGAATGTGTTGGTTGCTCCAAATCAACACACCCAGCTAGAAAAGCCAGAAATACTAGGTTTGGGGGCAAGTAGTCTCAAATGCTCACACGTAAAACTTTAAACATGTGAGCAACCTCTAGAGAGGGTTGAATTCCTGTCTAATCTAAAAACTAAACTTATGCTTGTAGAAAAATTGGTTAGAAGGAGAGATAAGATAGAAACAAAGTAAAAATGGGAAATGCACCAAAAATGATCAATTAACTCTCCCTTTAGCACTCAATCAATTTATCAAACATGAAAGGTAAATACTTGTGGTGTGGCTACCTCAACTTACTTTACACAAACCTACTCATGCATATAAGTCCCTCAACTAACATCAATGGTTAGTGGCTTTCAAATATACATAGATAATTCACTTCCATCTAGGGGTGTAAGCCAACAAACACATACATGAAATCAAAACCAAGGGGCACTCTCCAGGATGAGATATGAAGAACAAAGTCAAAAATAGCACATTTATTCATTAAGAGCCAAAATAGTTTTACAAATGAATGAAAACCTCCACTCATAAAATTCCAAAAAATGGAAAGGCAATCAACTATTAATCCAAATGGGGTTAACCATATGGACAAGAATGATTAGCATGTTAAACTTAAAAATAGTTTTCCCCACACACCTCATATAGGGGGGAGAAATTTTGCATTAATTAAAGGAACCCATTTATAAATAATAACAATAGCATGATAATGCTCCAAAAAGATTTTATTAAAATCTAAAGGTAGTTAAGAATTCACTACAATTTATGTGACATCTCAAAGAAGCTTCCTTGCAAGTGTAAAATCCAAAAAACTATTTGACTTCATCCATTAGGTGCAAAGTCAAAATTTTCATTGTTGATTGGTGCAAGCCCACTCAGATATTCTTTTATTTTTCATCATCAAAGCAGGGCCTAGGGGCAATGACCACCTCAAAATCAAGGGATAGTGACCACCTCAAAATCAAGGGGTAGTTCCCCTTGTGGTAGTTAAGGGGGCAAGGTTGAGGGGTGTTAGCAAGAAATGTAGAGGGAATACAGGTCTGGAGATCCGGTCCTCAGTCAAGTCTTTGTAATGAATTTATACCTCGGTCAAGTAGCTAGAGATTGACAGAAAAACATAAAGAATAACAAACTAGAGCATCACATACACATCAAAGTAAGATAACACAAAATTACTTGGTACCGACAGATCTCCATATATATATTCACAGCAATCAAATGAGTACATCATCTATCTATCCTCTGGTAGGTCTAAGTCTATGTCTCTCTAGTTACCTTCCTGACTTCTATGTCATTCTTATATTAGAATATATCATATATCATACTCCTATTCTCCTATATCTTATCATCATATCCTATATCTATATATATACTATATCTATTACATAAAGGGATGTGTTTCCTACCAGCTCCAGCCTCCGCATTATGTGTGGAAGCTTCCGGTTGGCTCTTCTTTATGCTCTATACCCTGCTAACATCATCCCCCCTCAAAATTATGTCTTATACTCAAACATGTTTTTCTCCAGTTAAAAATATTTCTTGAGTCTTGCACCATTGACATAGCCAACTGATATCTAACCCTCCATATTCTTTAGTCTGACTGCTACGAAATTTGTAATTTCTTCAATGTAGAAATGTCTCAACCACCTTGTCTTGAGTTTTCCTTGCTTATTAAACTTACTATCATACAGGACTCCTAAGTCACCTTCCTTGAGTGTCTTGTTCCTCAAGTTTCTATCATGTCAGGCCTTTTATATTTTCCTTTCCAAGTTCATATTGTATGTTGCCATCAATCTGTCCTCATCCATTTTTTCTGATTCTTCAATCCTCTATGTGAGAGAGTCTTCTTCACCTAGCTTGAGATTCCTTGTTGTCCAAAAATTTTGCAATATGAAGTGTACTGGTATTGTAGCATCTATTCCATACACTAGTTCATAGGGAGTGAATTTAGTGGTTCTTTTGAAGGTTGTTCTGTATGCCTATAGTACCACAGGTATTTAAAATCCTAGTCTATCTTGTTCCCATTGCACATCTTTATAAATGCTACCCCAATGATCTTATTCAAGGCTTCACTTGCTCCATTTGCATGTGGATGATATGGTGAACTCATGTTCTATGTTATCATGAAGTTGTTCAGTAGCTCTAAAATCATTTTGTTTACAAAATGTTTGCCTTGGTCACTGGTGACGCTCAACAGATAGCCAAACCATGTAATTATGTTCTCATAGATGAATTTGGCGGTAATTTTTGTTGTGCAGTCGCTGGTTGGTTGTGCTTCAGCCCACTTAGTCAGGTATTCTACTTTGGTAAAGATGAATCTAGCTTTTGAATACTTTTTTGGTGGGTCTATAGGTCCAATAAAGTCAATAGCCCATTTCTAAAAAGGTAATTGTGCTAGAAAGTTGGTCTCAGTGGCATTTCATCTCTTGCAGTAGGTATTCCTATTCTTTGACATACATCACAATTCTTTACATATCTCTTTGCATCTTTAAAAAGTGTAGACCACCATAGCCTAGCTAGTTTAATCTTTCTTACAATCATGTCTCCAACATTATCTCCTCCCGTTATCCCTTCATGTGCTTCTTAGGATGTCCTCTCTTTCATGTTCATATACTACTATTCTGATGATATCATCTTTCCCTCTGACATGCAGTTCTCCTTCAATCAATGTATATGGAAAAGACTTCCATATTAGATTCTATCTTTCTTGTGTTGACATCTCTGATGGAGGTTCACCTATAGTCAATAGGTATGCTATATCTGTCAATTCTTTCGGTACCGCATTTACTCTGAATAGGTTTGTCCCAGGTAGTTCTTCTTCATGTACCTCTAGATCAAGTAGTCTGGTCCCTGATTGTGCTTTCCTGTCTTCACCATGATTGAGAATTCAAACTCCTGAAATAAGAGTAACCAATGGAAAATTATTCCTTGAATGATTGGTTTGTTAAGTAGGTATTTCAATGGTTCATGATCTGTATAGAACACAAAAGGTGTTGACAAGAGGTAATGTTTGAACTTCTGTAATGCATACACCATTGCTAGGGCTTCTCTTTCAATTGTGGTATAATTCTTCTCTGCTTTTGACAGTTTCCTACTTGCAAATGCTATAGGGTGATCCTTAGAGCCCCTTGGTTGAGTTAGTACTACTCCCACTGCAATCCTTGATGCATCCACATGAACATGGAATGTGTTCTCCCAATCTAGAAATATGAGTATTAGTGCTTCTACTATCTTCTACTTCAAAGTGTCAAATGCCTTTTGGTGTTGCTCATTCCAAGTAATACTTTTGCCCCATTTTTTCTTCAATAGTTCTTCTATAGGTGTTGAGATGGCTGCATAACTCTTGATGAATTTCTAATGATAACCAGTATACCCTAAGAATGTTTTGACATCAGATGTGGTTTTTGGTGGCAGTAATTTTTGAATAATGGTAACTTTTAGGGGATCAACCATCAATCCTTCTTTACATATTATATGACCCAATAGTATTCCAAATGGTACCGCAAAAGTGTGTTTCTTCAAGCTTAGAGAAATTTGCAAGCTCCTACACTTATTCAACATCAACCTCAATGTATGTGTGTGATCTTTTACCACTCCAAATATAGTCCAATCATCCAAATAGACTTCCAAGAAATCATGTATAAACTCCTTGAATGCATTGACCATAATTCTCTTGAATACTACAAGTGCATTTTTTAATCCAAATGGCATAATAGTGTACATGAAAGATCCTAGTTTAGATGCAAATGTTGTTTTGGGTTGATCTTCCTCTCTAATTTTTACTTGGTGATATCCAGAGAATCCATCAATGAAGGAGTAGATTTCCCTTCTGACAACTGACTCCAAGATTTCCTCTGTGAATGGTATCAAAAAAGGATCATAAATGCAAGCTTTATTCAACTCTCTATAGTCTCCACAAATCTTGATTTCTCCTATTTTCTTATTTTGTACTACCATTGGACTAATCCATTATGCTTCCTCCATTGGTTTTATGATCCCTACTTCTAGCATCTTGTCAAGTTCTACTTTAACTTTTTTCTTCATGTGTGGATTCATCCTGTATGGCCTTTTCAACCTTCTTTCAGTTGGATTTTCATAGTTCTGACTTCCTCTTTGATTCCCTTCATCTTTGTGAACTTCCTAGGGAACAAATTCTCATACTCCAACAAGATTTCTACTACTTGTGTTGCTTCCTTTTCATCCTAGTAGTCTCCTATCTTGGCTACCTTAGGATCTCCTTCTTTGGCAATGTTCTCTTCCCTTAACTGGATAGGCATGTAGTATTTTTCCTTGATATTTGTTGATTCTGCCAGCTTTCTTTCTCCTTGTTCAATATTTATTTCTTGTTCCTTACTCTCCTCATCCTCCTATTGTGTTGTTTTGTAGCATGTGTGTTTCTCCAGGTATGATTCCTTATCCATCCATTCTATGATCCTCCATATGCCTTTTGTATTTGTCAGTGGTGAACTTTGCTCTAGTTTTGCTTCTTCTTCTTCTTCTGCATCCTTTTGAAAGATGATCTCCCTGATTTTGAGTAGTGTTGTGTAGATATTTTTGTCTGAACTTTTGAATGAGAATGTATGAATGAAATCCTTTTGTAGTTCTTCCCAATATCTCGTTTCTTTCCTTCATTCCTAATTTATATACCATGTCTATGCAATTGGTGATAGTGTCCAATAAAAGAAATGGGTGAACAATATCTCATTATATTTATTTCCTTCTCTCCATACCATTGTACACAGGATAAATGTTCTTACAATGAGCTCTGACCTGAGTATTTGGGTATGATATCATATTCTCCTTCCTCTGGCAAGTATCTTGTCCTGATGAGTATTTTGAATACTGGAAACCACTCTATTGTGTCTCTGTGTGTGTTCCACCAATTTGTGGTATTACATACCAATGTGTGATGTATAACTTGTAATGTTATGTCTTCTTCTTAAAAGACTATCTCCATTTCTTCTAGGTATATATGTAGATTATGTACTCCTAAAAACCTAGGAAACCTGATATGGGAAATGCCTTTCAAAATGTGACTTACTTGGTACGGTCTTTGAGTCGTGTCTTCTTTGTCCTCCATAGATGTGTCGCATATGATCTCCAGTGGGTTTTGATGAAGTGTGGAGGATTGCAGTATGTTTTTATTGTTAGTCCTGATCATAAATATGCTCCGGTACCCAAGCATTTTCCTTGTTTTCAGTTTTGATTCTTCTCTAATCCAAGCTTCTAAAACCTCCTCACTATCTGTACTATAGGATCATCCTCTATCTCCACTTCTCCCTCAGAATTAGGCTCTTCTGATGTGTCTTCTACATCCAACCTTAAAATTGTATAGAGATTATTTACATCCTTGTCACTGTATTTAGTCTGATTGACTTCTTCTATGTATGCTTCCTCTATTGATGATCCCAAAGGAATGTTGACAGTCTTGTGATCATTAGCAAATGATAGCTCTTCTTTCCGAGAATCTATGATACCATTTGCATCCACAAACCATCTCAACCCTAAAAGTACATTGAAAGCTTCTCCTTGATCCTTCATGGCTACAACAATGAAGTCTAAGACTTGTTTGACCCCCATTAGGTTAAATTCCACTTGTTTCCATGTTCCCATTGTCTGCATATTATATCCATCAGAAAAATAATATTGTAAGTTGTCTCTGTCAACTTAGGTCTTCCTAACTGTTCTTAGAGCTTCTTTGTGATCATGTTGACATCTGCTCACAGATCTATCATGAGCTTTTAGACCTTTATGTGATTGATGTGAACATCCACCATAAGTGGTTTTGTCTTACATTCTCTATATGTTCTTCCCATCCTCTGGAGTTGACTCTTTTGACCTTTCTCCTTATTCCAGTATTTAGAAAATTGCTTCAGTTTCTTAAAAAGTATGTGTTGTTGTGTCAATTGGGCTAGTTTCTTGAGAGTTTCTACTTCTCCTTCGATGAAAAATTGCTTGTATTGCTTCTCCTTTTCTTGTTCCTTATTTATTGTTTGTTTGGCTTCCTTCACAACTTCCTCATGTTGTTTCTTAGAGGGAACAAATTCTTCTTCCTCCTCACTATCTTCCTCTTCTGTCTCAATGACATAGTGCCTTTCAGTATTTGTTCCTTGTCTTGTCAGTACCATAGTTTTCTCCTTCCTTCTTCTATCTTTTTTGATATATTTTCGCTTGCTTCTCTGGTAGTACTCTTCTTCTGTAGATTCAGTTGAAGATGTGTCTATTTCCTCCCTATTATTCTTCCAGTAAGTCCTTTCTCCTTGACCCTTTGGTGCCCTTCTTATGATCCTCGCTCCTTTTTGGTTGCCCAGATTCTATAACTCGTCACTCTTAGATTGTGGTTGTACATTTTGGAAGTACTTTTGTACTCTCTCACAAGAAAATAGACCATGCTTTGTACTGCTATAAAATAAACATTGTGTTTTCCTTTCAGCCCAACATTCATTAGAAAAATGTCCTAGCTTACCGCAATTGAAACAGGTGGCATCCTCCCTCCTTTGATTTCTCACATGGCCTCTGCCTCCTCTGTAACCTCCAAATTGCTCTTTGTCATCATTATTATAGTTGTTTCCATAAGATGGGCCACCAGAGTTTGAATTTTGTATTGCATTGACATTCCTCTGACTTCTCCAATTTGGTTGTATGTAGCCTTGATCATTTAAGTTTCTTTCTACATAGGACATGTTATTACTCTCCGTCGAATTTATGTACCAAGTTTCATCTTCTTCATCAGCAAATTCTCTTTTCCTCCAAAAGTTCTATGAAGGACAATCTGGTGTTTCATGGTCATCCCACTCTCTGCATAATCCACAATACTGAATTGATTCTTTTTGTTGTTGTTTTGGTTTCTACTTTTATTGCACTAGCTTTTCTTTCACCTTTCATCCTAGGGCATTCATTTCTCAAGTGACCTTCTCTTGTATAGTATGAGCACCAAATATTGGGTCTTTCCTTTTGTGTATTCTCCTCCTGCTTAGACAAGATCTCCTACCTTAGCTTCAACTACTCCAATTCCAATTTCAGCTTCTCCAATTCTAAGTTTTCTTTCATCTTATCTTGTCTATGCCAAGATTGAGACTCTATTTGAAAGGCTAGTGTCACTACTTCTGCATATGTCTCAAATATTCTTCCATCTAGGGCTGACCTTATTTTAGGGCTTATTCCAGAAATAAACCATTCTATATTTTGCTTCTCAGTCAGTGGTTCCTCCAACTTCCTAGTTGTCTAATTGAATCTTCTATCAAAGTCCTTTATTAATTCCTTATCCAACTACATCAAATCTCTCATCTTACTTACCCCTTCTGTCAAAACATCTGAAACTCCAAAATTCTCCAAAAATAGCTTCTTGATCTCATCCCAATCCTTGTCACTATTCAGACATGTCTTTCTATATCACTTCAATGCTTCATTCCGCAATGTGCCTATGAAGTCAAATATATTGATTTCATCTCTTGTTACTATTATGTCATAAAATGTCCCCTTGGGGGATTTTCCCTCTTAAGGTTTAACTTTCGGGTCCTTAGAACGCATTTAGAGTATCTTGTATGATAATTTTGACTTCCGATGAGAAAACCCAGAAGTCTTATGGCAGATAGGACCTAAGGAGTGCTATTTTGATGATCCCTAAATAGAAATAAGGGGGTGGACTTGGGCGGTAGCACCCTAGTCCTGCCCTATTTTGGGTTTGCCCTAAGTTTTTATGTCAGTTTTGTGACCGTTATTTAGGTCCTATGCCAACATCTCAAATTTGAATTATGAAATTCTTAGCAGGAATCTTTGTAGTTGCATATATAAGCATGATTAGGTTTCATTTGCAAACTAGATGGAAACTAGATGAACATTGTGAACTTGTGATTTTGATTCAAGGCATCCATTGTGTTGCAGAGCAGTACTTTGTTGTTATTGTGTTTGTATTTGCAGATTTGACTCCATCTCATCATGGCATGAAGAGCATCTTCCTTCCATGAGATCTACACTTCAAAGTTATATCTATTGTGTTTTCAATGATTTATCATTTGGATTTGGCCTCTATCCTGCAAGGATACGCACTCTTATCTGACAACAGTGTTTGGAAGATTTGAATGTCTCTTCGGGGCTTGACCGAGGCAAGCCTCTAAACACCACAACCCCCTCTCACACTCCTTTGTGATTGCGGGTTACAAGTACTGAGTTGCACGGAGTAGAGTTACAGAAAGGATGTTGTAGACAACAAGGATTCAGGATTTGAAAGAAAGAGAAAAAAGGTGAACATTTCAGGACAAGGGCGCTAGTGTCAGTGTCCTCCATCTTTTCTGGGGAAGAAATAGAAGATACAGTGTAGATCAATGTCAAAAGGAGATTCAAATTCCCGAACAAAAACTGTAACTTGGATAGGGGTGCTAGTGCTAGTGTCCCCGACTATTGCGCATTCTGGATTTCAAAAAATAGTGAGTTAATAATCTTTATCCTTCACCTTGGTCTAAAAATATTTGTTGTAATTCATTAATTTGCTTAGTGTTTTGCTTATTTAGGGTTTTAAGAGTAATTAAGCATTAAATTGAGATATTGTTTGATACATCTGAACTTTTGCATCGTTCCAAGTGGCAGTCCAACCTGATAGGTGATTGCTCTCACTTAGTGGAGATTGTTAGAAATGAAAGCAACAATACTTCAACGGAAATCTGATTCAAGATAAATTTCAGCAATCTTTAACTCTGTGTTATTAATAGAGATTGTAACACAGAAACAAAAGTATGCTTCACATAAATGCAAAATCAGAAATATGAACACATAACACAATGTTTAACGTGGAGAAAATGCTTTCGGGTAAAAAACTCCACACAGGAAAGAGGCCCAATGTTTGTATTAATCTGAAAATGATTTACAATACAACACTTCAACTCTCTCCACCAGTCTTCAATCTGACAGCATTCCGGCAGCACCCGAGTACCTAAGATCTGTATTGCAGCAACTAATGCATGGAAAATACTTATAGAAATATTTTATAACTCATCTTAGGCATTCACCTTCTCTCTCCTAAGATTCTCCAACTTGTAAACATTAATTACCATCTTACAAGCATCTTACACTTGTCCAAAAATAGCCATGTAAAGATTGGGCACCCAAGACTAAATCTGACCTCTTACAGCATCTTATGATGCATCATAACCATCATAGATTCCAGCAAAAGAGTATCTTTCCAAGATAGAAACTTGGGCTAAATATAGCAAATATACAACTAACATATCCATCATATGCATCATAGAATCTCATAATCTTTTGACAACTTGTAGATGTCATAGATTTACTCACCAAACATTATGACAGTTGTCATACATGCCAAAAATAGTATATTCCTCAAGGAAGCATGCCTACGCTCATTTACTTTGAGTTTTTACATTTGTCAATAGTAAAAGTCACTCCGTAACTACCGTCGGTAACTCTGAAATTACAACTGTCAATGAGACTACCTCATTCCCTTATGGGTAATTACAAATAACAAATAATAAATGGAATAAAATACAATATTGGAATTTACAAGGTTAATGGCACCTTATTCCAACATTCTCCCACTTGACATTATACATTGTAAATCAACCCATAGGAAAACAAATGAAAAATAATCAGGCACTAGAAACAAGGCCCATGGCCTCTCTGCACCATACAAACTTCTCTGTACTCACAGGCTTGGTCAATGAATCTGCAACATTCACCTAAGTGTCTATCTTTTTTAGCTCAATCTCTCCATTTGCAACCAACTCTCGAACAAAGTGATATTGAACATCAACATGCTTACTCCAAGCATGATACATGGGATTCTTGGCCAAACAGATAGCACTCTGGCTATCACAACCAATCTGAATCATCCACTAATCAAAACCAATACCTGTACACAGTCTCCTCAACCAAACTGCGTCCTTAGAGACATGAGTAGTAGCCATATACTCTGCTTCTATGGTGGACAAAGCAACTGTGGGCTACCTCTTACTCATCTAACTCACTGCACCTCCAAACAAAATAAACACATAGCCACTAGTCGACCTTCGACTATCCAAGTCACCCCAATCTGCATCAACAAAACCCTGTATGTCAAAAGATTTATCAGTACTAGAATAAACCAAACAATGGTCAGGACTACCTGCAAGATATTTAAACATCCTCTTCGCATAGTTCCAATGTTGTCTACCAGGGTTAGACATAAATCTGCTCAAAACTCCCACTGCTTGGGCAATATCTGGTCTAGTTCAAACCATTGCATACATCAAACTCCTTACAGCACTAGCATATGGCACATTAGACATATCCTCAAGATCATCTTCAGTCTTTGGACACATATCTAATGAAAGCTTAGTACCAATGGGTAAAGGAACTCTAACTGGGTTACAGTCCTGCAAACTAAACCTCTGCACAATAGTATTCACATACTTACTTTGTGACAACCAAAGCTTTCTGTTAACTCTGTCCCCTCTAATCTCCATTCCCAGAAGATACCTTACAGCACCAAGATCCTTCATCTCAAATGCACTTGAAAGTTGGGCTTTAAGCTCACTGACCATACCCTTATTATTGTTGAAAAACAACATGTCATCAACATACAAAGCAATAACCAGTATAGAATCATCAACACAATGAATGTAAACACAATGATCCTCCTTGCTTCTAACAAAACCCAATTTCAAAACAAATGAATCAAACTTTTGATACCACATTCTGGGGGACTATTTTAGACCATAAAGAACCTCTTTAACTTGCAAACCCAAGGTTCTTTTCCTTTTACCTCAAAACCTATAGGTTGTTGCATATAATTTTTTTCTTCAAGATCTCCATGCAAGAATACAATATTAACATCCATTTGCTTAATCTCCCAATCATAAGCTATAGCAATGGATAAGAGAAATCTAATAGAAGTCAATTTAGCAACAGGAGAGAATATCTCACCAAAATCAACTCCCTTTCTCTGGCAGTAGCCCTTGGCTACCAGTCTAGCCTTGTACTTCTCCAATGACCTGTCTGCTCCAAACTTCTTCTTAAAGACCCACTTACATCCTATGGCCTTTCTTCCTTTGGGCAAATAAACAAGATCCTAGGTGTTACAAGAGTCTAAAGCCATCATCTCTTCCTACATGGCTAGTTGCCAAGACTCACTATCATCTGCAGAAATAGCTTCCCTGAAGGATCTAGGTTCATCGTTAGTACTCAATAAAGCATATACACAACAAAAATCTGGTGGGCTATACCTGTCAATTGGATTTTTTTGTCTTGTTGATCTTCTCAAGGGTGGAGTAAGAGACTCTACTTGTTCTTCTGCATGATCATCTGCAACAACTTCTTCTGTAACAACAGACTCATCTTCATCAGAACTACTCAAATCTTCTTCTTCTTCTCCACCCCCCAATCTATCATTATGTTCTTCCTGAGATGCATCTTGCTACTCTAAATCAAAGTGCACCTTCTTTACCTTTTCATCTTTTTCTTTTGGCTGCTCAGGTTCAGAAATAGCTCTAAGTTCCTTGAAAATAACATCTCTAGAAAAGATAATCTTGAGAGTTAGTGGATTCCAAAGCTTATAACCTTTGACATTATCACTATATCTAATGAATGTACACTTTTCAGCCTTTGGATCCAACTTAGATCATTTTTCCTTAGGCACATGAACAAAATTCTTACAACCAAAAACCCTTAAATGTGAAACAGAAGGCTTCTTACTTGTCCACACTTCATAAGGTGTCGAATCAAGAGCCTTACAAGGAGATTTGTTTATCAAGTAGCAAGCAGTGCACACAGCCTCTACCCAAAACCATTTATCCAACTGTGCATCACTAAGCATACTTCTGGCCCTTTCCATAATTGTTCGGTTCATCCTTTCTGCAACACCATTCTGTTGTGGTGTATACGGAGTTGTCTTTTGTTTGATTATACCTACATGCTTGCAAAACTCATCAAATTCCTTAGAACAATATTCCCTTCCATTGTCAGATCTTAATATTTTTATCTTTAAACCTGATTGGCTCTCTACTAAGACTCTGAATTCCTTAAACTTACTGAAAACTTTAGATTTATGCTTCATAAAATAAATCCATGTAAATCTGGATACATCATCAATGAAGGTTACAAAATAACAAGATTTTCTGATAGATTCATTATCCACAGGTCCAAACACATCCATATGAATAATTTCTAACTTCTCTTTTGCTCTATTACTTCCTGAAGGAAATAACTTTCTATTTTGTTTACCAAACACACAATGCTCACAGAAATCAAAGTGCTCATCAAAATAGGAGAAACCATCCAACAAATTTTTATTCTTAATAATTTTCAGCACAGTATTGCTTGTGTGGCCCAATCTACGATGCCACAACATACATGTATTTTTAGTATTAGCCTCAGATACATAAGAGACATTATAAATTGTAGTGGCTTCAAGCTTGAACAAGCTTCTGAATCTCTTCCCCTTCGCTACCACCAAGTTCCCTCTCACTAATATGTAGCCATGCTTGTCAAATGTCACATGCATTCCCAAATCATTCAACTTCAAAACTAAAATCAGATTTCTTGCTAATCCAGGAACATGCAAAACACCAGGGAGGGTTTTAATCCTCCCATCACTAAAACACAACAATACCTTTCCTTTTTTGACAATCAGATATGTAGAGTTGTCACCAAGGTAGATATTACCTCCATCATATTCTTCATATGAGGAGAACCATTCCTTATGCGGAGTCATATGAAATGAGCATCCTGAGTCAACCAACCAGTGATCATTAGAAACAAGATTACATACAGAAAGTAAAACTTCTTCACGTGTGTTCGAAGACTTATCCAAAGCACTCTCCCATTGTTTCTTGGGGTTTCTGCACTCCTTCGTATGTCCCCTTTTACCACAGTTCCAACACTTAACTCTATTTTTTTTACCAGGAGTCTTAGACTGGCCCTTGGACATGTCCTTAGCCCCTTTTTGATCTCCTTTAAGTCATCTTTCCTTAGACCTTCCCCTGACACTGAGAGCATCCCCTGAACTATCCGAACTCTTCTTCCTCAATTCCTGCGACAGTAGCACTAAAACAAGAGCATCCAAATTTAGATCCACGAGGTTAGCAGTGATACCAAGGATAACATTCTCCCAAGACTTAGTTAAAGAACAAAGAAGTAAGATACATTTGTCTTCCTCACTAACCTCAACATCTAATGAATCAAGCTGACTCACTAACAAATTAAAAGAATTTAAATGCTCTGCAACTGATTCACCTTCTTGCATTTTCATGGAAAACAATTTTCTTTTTAAATAAAGTTTATTTACCATACTCTTGGCTTGATAGATCTCACCCAACCATTTCCACAACTTGTATGCAGTCTCTTCCTTTGCGACATTCAACAGGACAGAGTTTGAAAGACACAACCAGATGGTTCCCCATGCCTTCTTATCTAGTCTATCCCACTCATCTTGAGAGACATCATCGGGTTTCTTCTCTTTTTGAACAGCCAACCATTGGTTTCTTTCTTCCAACAAATCTTCCATTTTCAGCTTCCACAACTCATACCCCGTTCCGTTTAACTTCTCAATGTCCATTTGAGAGGTTGATGCAACGGTGGATGCAGCCATAATAACAACACCAGATCTGTAAAATAAACACAACCAAATCTCCCACTGAAGCTACAGCTTCCACACTACCACCCAAGAGTCAAAGCTAGCCAAGCTCTGATACCAAATGTTAGAAATGAAAGCAACACTACTTCAATGGAAATTTGATTCAAGACAAATTTCAGCAATATTTAACTGTGTTATTAATGGAAATTGTAACATAGAAACAAAACTATGCTTCACAGAAATGCAAAATCAGAAATATGAACACATAACATAATGTTTAACGTGGAGAAAACCCTTTCGGGTAAAAAACTCCACACGGGAAAGAGGCCCAATGTTTGTATTAATCTGAAAATGATTTACAATACAACACTTCAACTCTCTCCACCAGTCTTCAAACTGACAGCATCCCGGTAGCACCTGAGTACCTAAAATCTGTATTGTAGCAACTAATACATGGCAAATACTTATAGAAACAGTTTCTAACTCATCTTAGGCATTCACCTTCTCTCTTCTAAGATTCTCCAACCTGTAAACATTATTTACCATCTTACAAGCATCTTACACTTGTCCAAAAATAGCCATGTAAAGATTGGGTGCCCAAGACTAAATCTGGCCTCTTACAGGAGCTTATGACACGTCATAACCATCATAGATTCCAACAAAAGAGTATGTTTCCAAGATAGAAACCTTGGGCTAAATATAGCAAATATACAACTAACATATCTGTCATATGCGTCAAGAATCTCAGAATCTTATGACAACTTGTAACTGTCATAGATTTACTCACCAAACATTATGACAGTTGTCATACATGCCAAAAATAGTATATTCCTCAAGGGAGCACGCCTACCCTCATTTACTTTGAGTTTTTACATTTTCTAATAGTAAAAGTCACTCTGTAACTGCCGTCGGTAACTCTGAAATTACAACTGTCAATGAGACTACCTCATTCCCTTATGGGTAATTACAAATAACAAAAAATAAATGGAATAAAATACAATATTGGAATCTACAAGGTTAATGGCACCTTATTCCAACAGAGAGTCAACTCGGTTGATATGCCCTTGAATGTTTGGTGAGAAGGGAAGATTTGCCTTTGAAACCTAAACCAAAACATTCCCCTCTTTTTCACCCTAAACATTTTGGTTAACCCATGTTTTTGGACTTTTTGGCACCTTGCTGAGTGTTGTGTGATAGATTTGCATTCATTCATTTTATTGCATTCCAAAATATTCAAAAAAATTTGCATTCTACGGTTTACATTTTCACATAATTTGTATTAATTTAGTTGCATTTTATTTAATTTCTAATTTTTGCATTAAATCTAAAATTTATTTTTCATCATACCCTTATTGCATTTGAAAAATTACAAAAAAATTGGAAAAATTAAAAAAATTGGCATCTTAGGCTTGCATTTTGACATATGTTGAATTAATTAGCATTTAATTTCATTAAATTTATGTTATTTTCATTAGATCTGATTTAAATTATAGAAATTCATCATTTAGTATTCACTTGCATTGCATTTTCATGCTTAAATTGTCAAAAATTGCTTGAAATTGTGCATTTTTCATAAAAACCTAGTTTTGCATTAACTAGGGTTTGTAGTCAAAATCTTGTTTCAAATTTTACTACCCTTTTTAAACACTCATTAAGACTGATTTCTAATTTTAGTGTTACATCATAGTGGCCTCCTTGAAAAATTTCATGTGTAGGGTTTGAAAACCTTGCATTTTTACTAGATTTAGCCTTATCGTCTCTCTAGAATTGCATTACAAGCGTGTTGTGAGGGATTTTTATGCATCATTTGACTGATATTATGGTTATTATCTTCTGTCCCTCCTCAAATTCCTTACAACACCCTTTCTATTAGGCTTTTACATTGAAAATTGATGAAAAATTACATATTTTAGGTGTCTTTTCACTAGAATTTGACTTGTCATCACTCTAGACTTGCATCAAAGGCATGTTGTGAAAGATATTGTTGCATCATTGGGCTTTTATTAGGCATATTATTTGTTTTCCCTCTTTAAATTCTTCACAACACCCCTTCTCTTAGTGATTTGCATCGAAAAAAGTTGAAAAATCAAGCATTTTAGGTCATTCTCATACATACTTTTGCATTTGTCTCTTGTATAAGCGTTGAAAACCTTTTGAAATCTGATTTGGCATTCATTTGAAAACATAAACTTGGCTTCTCAATACAACAATAATGCTAGGCTTCCTCCTAGACCTTTTTTGAAAAGACGAGCCCCTGAACTTGAAATAACATTTACACCTCATGAAAAAGAAATGGTAGATACTGAAGGGCCTCTTTACATTACAGTGAAAATAATGGAAATACCTGTGGATGGAACACTTATATACCCTAATTGCACGAATAATGTGGTTACGAAAGAGTTTCTCCTTAAACATGATTTGGCACAAAATTACTATCAACCGTCAGATTTGAGAATTAAAACACATAATGGAGCTTTGATGAATACATTTGGAATGATAAACTTATTGGTCTCGGTCTATGATAAGGCCGTGGATCAGTTATTTGATGTTATCCCCTTATCCGACCTCTTTCATGTAAAACTAGGACATCCATGGCTTAAGGCTATGAATATCATCCCCTCAACTATTCACAAATGTTTAAAATTCCCTTTGTATGGAGAGATTTGTACTATCCGTCGTAATTCATATCAACCTCTGGCTAAAAGCAACAATTTCACTCTTGATTACTTTTGGCCTCAACCTGACACAGACCCTGAGCCACGAAGAGACCAATCTTTCCTAAACTACAGACAATACAAAGCAAAACAACTAGCTAGAGTGGCTAGGCCTCCTTTACAAACAATGAGGGAAGAAAAACATGCATTCAAAGATCCTCTTAGAGCAAAAGGAAAATGACAAAATGACATAAGAATAACACAAGATTATTATGACTATGATGAGATAATTGGCATGATAGATGTGGATAAGGGAAAGTTTCATAACTCACCTCGTCCACGGAGAGATGGTAGCTATGCTGAGGTCTCTCCCCCATCATCCTTACAAGGATCAAGAGGTTTTCATTGACAACAAAACATTCCACCAAGACCAAGGAAATTTGAACATGGTGCTTCCTCCTCTAATGTGCAAAACCCTATAGAAAAACATGAAAATGCCTTTGAAGAGATAAGTAGTAAGACAAGAAGGATTAGACAAGCAAGAGAAAGGAGGAAGAGAAAACAAGCTTTTGGCCAACGAAATGCAACTCAACAAGAAAACATGCAACCTAACATTGAGCAAAACTTAGACGAACTTAACACTGAACAATTGGAAGATAAGAACAAAAGTTGGGCTATGGTACCTTACACACCTCTTTCCTCTAGCATTCAAGATTGGGAAGAGGATGATTTGCTTGACGACAACCCTTAGTTCGGTTGTTCCTATAGGTCAGTATTTCTAACCTTTTACCCCCGTGATGTGTTATGTGTTGTTTAGGCCTCCTAAGATGACCCTTGATACTCTCGTAAGGTCAAGGATACCAGGAGACCGCCTCCATTGTGACCCTTCTTCTATTTGTATCATCATTCTTCTATATTCCTTCTCCTCTATTTTCATTTGTTGTGTGTTGTGTCTTATAGACATAGCGTTGCGGTTGGTGACTTGGGGGCACCCTCCTACATGACTATCCCTAAGGCACTTGTTTCCCCTCTCTTGATTTATTGTTTACCTTCCTCTAGTGGTTCTATCTAGCCAGGGGATGATGAAAAACATATTATATTGATATGGACCTAGTGTCCCTTCAGCGAGAAATCAAAAAATGGACCTAGTCCATATATGACGACGGGGTTGATATATATTATCCAACGCTTGGCTAGTAGAATCACTCCATGTGATATCTTGATGTTGTCTTATCACATTTACAAAACATAACAATATTGTTGCTCCATGCACTTTGTTTGTCTTGGATCTTGCTTTCCTCAGCTTTCTATGTGAATGATTGCATGCATTGTTGTTTATCATGATTATATGAATGCTAACACGTTTTCTTGAAGGAAATTGTGTGTTTGTGGGAACATTTGGTGATTGTAAAGTACATGTCACCTCTGGGGGGCGTGGGCTTTGCGAGAGCTCATGTTCCCTTGTGTGTTTTCTTCCTACCTTAACGTGCTTGATATTGATACATGATATCAACCACCTTAAGGTGGGGGCATATATAAGGTAAGCTATCTGATTTAGATGCTAGCAAAGTGTGTTTGTAAAGCTTGAAATCTATTGTAATCATTTAAGCCCTCTAAGGAGGCGGGATATCATGCATATCCTTTTTATTTTAAGCCCTCTGTGAAGGCAGGGATGGTGTATTTCTCAAGGAGATTGCACATCCTGTCATTTTCTAAAAGTCCTCTGTAGAGGCGGGTCGGATCTGAGACTATCCTAACCCTTAAGTGTGTCTTCGGCGATTGTTGTGACGAAGCCCAATAGTCGATGTGTGCCTATAATGTGCCTCAGATGGCTGCAAACCTAGCAATAAGTTTCTTCCATCGCTTGTCTGCCGTGTTTTCTCGGTGTCTTCCATGTGTGTGTGTATGGCATGTTTGTTCCCAAGCATAGTTTCAAGACCAGTGGTGATGAGCTCCTCCTATGCTTTGGGATTTGTATGGTGTGTTTGTTCTCAAGTGTAGTTTCAAGACTGGTGGCAATGAGCTCCTCCTACACTCTGAGATTTGTTTGGCGTGTCTGTTGCCCCTTATACAGTTTCAAGACTGGTGGCTTGATGAGCTCCTCCTGCATTTGGGTTGTGTGTTTACTTTCCTTGTACTTGCATCTGCATTTCATATATGAGAAAATGAAAAAGAAATAATCACTGCATTCACTGTGTTTTTTGTGTTTTCAATGTTGTCTTCTCTATGTTTTGCGTGACTGTAACTGCCTTCTCTATGTTTTACGTGCTTGTTACTGTCTTCAATGTGTTTGGCGTGCCTTCACCGTGCTTGGCATGTTTGTTGTGTTTGTTGACCATACTTTAATACATGTATTGGCCTTACATTTATACATACATTAAAGTGGTGGCTAAATGTTATGTCAGAAAATTTCCCCTTGGGGGCTTTTCCCTCTTAAGGTTTAGCTCTCAAGTCCTTAAAATGCATTTAGAACATCTTGCATGATAATTTTGACTCCTGATGACAAAACCCTAAAGTTTTATGGCAAATAGGACCTAGGGGGTTCTATTTTGATGATCCCTGAATAGAAACAAGGAGGTGGACTTGGGCGCTAGTGCCCTAGTCCTGCCCTATTTTGGGTCTACCTTAAGTTTTTATATCAGTTTTATGACTGTTATTTAGGTCCTATGCCAACATCTCAAGTTTGAATTACAAAATTCTTAACGGGAATCTTTGTAGTTGCATATATAAGCATAATTAGGTTTCATTTGCAAACTAGATGGAAACTAGATGAACAATGTGAACTTATGATTTTGATTCAAGGCATTCATTGTGTTGCAGAGCAGTACTTTCTTGTTATTGTGTTTGTATTTGCAGATTTGACTCCATCTCCTCATGGCATGAAGAGCATCTTCCTTCCATGAGATCTACACTTCAAGGTGATATCTATTGTGTTTTCAATAATTTATCATTTGGATTTGGCCTTTATCCCACAGGGATACACACTCTTATCTGACAACAGTGTTCAGAAGACTTGAATGCCTCTCCGGGGCTTGACCGAGACAAGCCTCTAAACACCACAACCCCTCCCACACTCCTTTGTGATTGCAGGTTACATGTACTGAGTTGCGCAGAGTGGAGTTGCAGAAAGGAGGTTGTAGACAACAAGGATTCAGGATCTGAAAGAAAGAGGACAAAGGTGAACATTTTAGGACAAGGGCGCTAGTGCCAATGTCCTCCATCTTTTCTGGGGCAGAAATTAAAGATACAGTGCAAATCAATGTCAAAAGGAGATTTAGATTATGTGATGAAAATTGTACCTTGGATAGGGGCACTAGTGCCAATGTCGCCAACTATTCCGCATTCTAGATTTCAAAAAATAGTGAGTTAATAATCTCTGTCCTTCACCTTGGTCTGAAAAGATTTGCCGTAATTCATTAATTTTCTTATTGTTTTTCTTATTTAGGGTTTTAAGAGTAATTGAGCACTAAATTGAGATATTGTTTGATACATCTAAACTTACACATTGTTCCAAGTGGTAGCCCAACCTGATAGGTGATTGCTCTCACTTAGTGGAGATTCAACTCAATTGATATGCCCTTGAATGTTTGGTGAGAAGGGAGGATTTGCCTTTGAAACCTAAACTAAAACATTTCCCCTCTTTTTCACCCTAAACAGTTACTCCCTTTCGGTTCCAAATAGACTCCAAAACAAAAATGTCTTCAGTTGCTTCAATAGTGTCCTTAAAGATTGGTAGCTTGATAGGAATATTCATGATTGGTCTTCTTAAAGTCTCTAGTATTCTATGGTGGGTTTCTTTCGGTCTACTCCTCCGGTTAGGTTGTCTTCTATCAACTTGTTTTCCTTCTTTTCCCTTATCTTTTTGTAGTTGGATATCATAGTACTCCTCTCCTAAAACCTCTGTGAAATTGCTCTGGATCTCTGCTATTCTCTCTGCTTCTTTGCTTGCTTGAATATATTCCTTCTCTACTAAGATTCTCTTGAATTTATATGGCACTCGGGGTGACTCATGGTCTATGGGTTGTATCTCTTTGTAGTGTCTCTTCAAATTAGGGGATACTCTTCCATTTATGAATGACATCATGTCAGCATTCAAGGATGATTGAAATAACCTTCCAAAACTCTCAAAACTTTTCTCAATGTTTACCGCATCTTCTGCTCCTTCTCTTATCTCCTTTATGCTTCAAAAAATTAGCTCCTTCATATATTCCTCATCCATATTCAAAGTCTTTGGTGTTAATTCATCTTTAACGACAATCTGTGGCATAAACCCTAATTCACCCGTTCCTTCTCTTTCCCTTCTGCATTCTTCTCCAACAATCCCCACAGTAGTGTGCTCCACCACATTCTCCATTACACCCTCTATCTCTTCTTCTCTTGACCTCCTTTCTCTAGAAACACCCATATTGGCATGCTTAGAAGCATCCTCCATGACACGCTTGTCTTCTTCTTCCCTTCCAGAAGCACCCTTCATCATGTGCTCCATGACTTCTTCCTCCTTTTCTTTTGCAACTTTTGTTATCCTTCCTTTTGCCATCTCTTTTGCCCTTTCAATCCTTCTGGGATAACGTTCTTGTCATTCTTGAGTTTTCTTCAATCTTTCCTCTCTGCTTATCTCCATTTTGGTTTTGATTTCTTCGTCGATCTCTCTTTTCTTTCGCTTCTCCCCTTTTGCTATGGGTTTTCTTGATTTGGTGTTCCATTAGTCCTCTTATATCCTGATGCAGTCAAGGTAGGAGGGTCCGGTTAGGAACTGTCCAACCTTGCAGCCTTAAACAATTAACTCCATGGTCATACAGATATGCAACAAAAGCTTATAGAAAGGTAAAAGATATTCATGAACACATAACATCAAATTTATCCTGGGAAAACCCTAACAGGGAAAAAACCCAGCCTTCAAAGCTCATTCTTCATATATTATACTTCAAATCGAATTACACATGCCTCAAGGGCTCTATAGATGCTAGGCCACAGCCTAGGGATTACAAAAGATTCATACAACAATATTAATTCATGATTTATGTCTTTTACAACTTAATCCTCTACTCTGCAACTCATTCTGCTTCCTATTCTGCCTTCTACTATGTTCTGCTACTCCTCCAGATCAAAACACATTCAAACCTCCCTTCATGTCTTCGTGTTATCAATCACTCTACCTAGAAACAATCCTTTATCTCTTATTTATATCATCCGCAAGCTTTCAAATCATCACTAGGTCGGCCTAATTGCAACGGCTAGCTTATGTAACGTGTACACAAAATAGGTCAGGCCTAAACATAAGGCATAACTTCACAAATGCATGAAACTTCGCATGGACCTCACTAAAGGTCGGCCAGGTCCTTAAACTTCATCAACCAATTCTTTTGTTTTCTCTGCAAGTCACGGGAATGATCCACAAGCCGATTCCACTTCACTAAACACAGTCAGCTCTATTCTATCAAAATAGTCAGTCTTCAAACAATGGTAACTTTTTGGAATCAAAGCCAAACAATTTGAATTCTTGATATGTTGTAATTTCCTATGTCTAGATGCTAAGTCTAGATCCACAGCCTCTCATACTCAAAATCTGGAATTCTCCAAGGTCACTTTCTCTGTATACTCAAGCTTCTATCAACTGTCTCAATGGTTCTGAATTCTTCCGGATGCTTCTGCATTAGATTTCTAGATGCTCCTACATCAAACTTCAGGTTATTTGAGAAGTGAGCCGCTTCACTTAGGTCTATATTATGTCAAATTCAAGTAGGTTTGGCGATTTGTCTTCAGGTACTTGTAGCTGCTTCAAGGTCGGCGGTCTGTTCAAGTCCACCCTGCAAAACTACCTCAAATTCTTCTAGATTCAGCATCTACCTGTAAGCCTTGCACTGCCTCAATGATCGGTGGTCTGAGAAAGTCTTCTCCACAAGTTGCCTCTAGATTAAAGTCTGTTTCAATTAAATACATCCTCCGGAACAATCAAGTCAATACACTTTCTTAATTTCTCTGCAACACTATCCATCTTTTGGTTCTTAACACCATTTCATCTGCACTCATAAAAATCTTACAACGTCCACTCTGCTTACATTTCTTTTGTACTTCACTTTGTTTCCCTTACCATAATCACTTCAATCCGGTACACAATTCTTCTCATCCGGTCCGAACTCTTTTCTCTGCTATGATTTACACTTGTTCACACAAACTTTATCTTGCACTGTCTTCTCAGATGATTTTACAAACTTTCTCTTGCACAATTTTATAACACAAATCTCATTAAGATCAAATCTTTTGGTTCCTTTCTGATTCAAAAGGTTCTCCTTCCTCTTCTGCATAAATTATCTCTGCATCATTTTCTTTTGGTTCCTCTACCAAACTTAGTGATTCAATCCGCTCTTCTTCTGCACGAATCATCTCTGTATCATCAAGCTTTTTATCTTCTGCACAAACTATCTCTGAATTACTTATTACTTCTCCTTCGTTAGCTTCTTTGATAACATGTTCTTGATGACTTTCCTTGCTTGATTCTTTTCTCCTCCAAACTTAAAAACAAGTTCTTGCAAATGGTCTTCTATCAAATCCTCTTACATCTCTTCTGTATCCTTTAGTGTGATAAGAATTATGACTCCTGCCACTTCTCCCTCTATAGTTTGAATTTCTTTCCTTATTCTGCTCCACATAAGGTCTTCTTTCTTTGCATCCTAATCCAGCATATGAACATTTCAGTCTATATCTCCCCCTGAACATACCAGTAACATGTCTCCATTCATGTCTATCTATCCACCCATAGTTCTTCTATATACAACTTGTCATAGGCTTTCTTCTCTTTAACTTATTCCAACACAACTTTTCAGAATGGTTCCTCAATCCACATAACTTACAAGGGTAAAGATCCCAACACAACTCCTTCTCATGTCCATGTCTACTACAATGTGAACAATACATACCTCTTCTTCCCTGATTTGATTTGTTTGAATTTGCCACTTCTTCTTCTCTGATACCACTTGATGCAGTCAAGGTAGGAGGGTCCGATTAGGAACTGTCCAACCTTGTAGCCTTAAACAATTAACTCCATGGTCATACAGTTATGCAATGGAAGCTTATAGAAAGGTAAAAGATATTCATGAACACATAACATCATATTTATCCTGGGAAAACCCTAAAAGGGAAAAACCCAGCCTTCAAAGCTCATTCTTCATATATTATACTTCAAATCAAATTACACATGCCTCAAGGGCTTTACAGATGCTAGGCCACAGCCCAGGGATTACAAAAGATTCATACAACAATATTAATTCATGATTTCTATCTTTTACAACTTAATCCTCTGCTCGACAACTCATTCTGCTTCATGTTCTACCTTCTACTCTATTCTACTACTCCTCCGGATCAAAACACCTTCAAACCTCCCTTCATGTCTTCGGGCTATCGATCACTCTACCTAGAAACAATCCTTTCTCTTATTTATATCATCTGCAAGCTTTCAAATCATCACCAGGTCGGCCTAATTGCAACGGCTAGCTTATGTAACGTGTACACAAAATAGGTCAGGCCTAAACATAAGGCACAGCTTCACAAATGCATAAAATATCACCCAGACCTCACTAAAGGTCGGCCAAGTCCTTAAACTTCATCAACCAATTCTTCTTTTCGCTCTGCAAGTCATGGGAATGATCTGCAAGCCGATTCCACTTCACTAAACACAGTCAGCTATGTTCTATCAAAACAATCAGTCTTCAAACAACGATAACTTTTTGGAATCAAAGCCAAACAATTTGAATTCTTGATATGTTGTAATTTCCTATGTCTAGATGCTAAGTCTAGATCCGCAGCCTCTCATACTCAAAATCCAAAATTCTCCAAGGTCACTTTCTCTGCATACTCAAGCTTTTGTCTACTCTCTCAATGGTTCTGAATTCTTTCAGATGCTTCTACATCAGATTTCTGGATGCTCCTACATCATATCCCATAGAATCCTTGTTTGAAGAGTCACCTCGTTTGAAAGGTCCTTGCAGACCCTACCCCCTTTCCACTTGCCATCCCCTTAAGTGCTTGCCCCCCTCTCATAGAGGTAGAAACTTAAGAAGACCTAAATTCCTCCACAATTTGAAAATTTTTCCTGCCAACCTCGACTTCTCTCCTCTCTGGAACTCTATGCTACTTCTTTGGATCTTTTTCCCTTTCAGTCTTTAACTACTTTCTTCCAGGGTCCTGACAACGGAACTAAATGTTAGCAAGAAATGTAGAGGAGATACTGGTCCAGAGATCCGGTCCTCAATCAAGCCTTTGTAGTCAATTTATTCCCTAGTCAAGTAGCTAGAGATTGACAACAAAACATAAAGAATAACAAACTAAAGCATCACATACACATCAAAGTAAGACAACACAGAATTACTCGGTACTGGCAGATCTCCATATATATATATATATATATATATATATATATATATATATATATATATATATATATATATATATATATATATATATATATATATATATATATATATATATATATATATATATATATTAACAACAATCAAATGAGTACATCATCTATCCATCCTCTGGCAAGTCTAAGTCTCTGCCTCTCCAATTACCTTCATGACTTCTATGTCATTCTTATATCAGAATATATCATATATCATACTCCTATTCTCCTATATCTTATCATATCCTATATCTATATATACTATATCTATTACATACAGGGATGTGTTTCATGTCGGCTCCGGCCTCCACATAGTGTGTAGCAGCTTCTAGTTGGCTCTTCTTTATGCTCTATACCCTGCTAACAAGGGGGAAATGCCCCCTCATAGGATCCGAGGAGGAAGCCATAACATGCTAAGTATATCTACTACCCAAAGTGCATTGGAAGACACTTAGATCAACGATTTCAAATCTCTTGGTCGTAGAGAAGTCAAGAAACCCACAATAATCTACCACCATAAAAAAGACCATGTGGCTCAAAATAAGAGCTTGTAGCCATCTAGGGTATGAATAAAAGCTCCAGATATATCCACCATGAAATCAAGTGCTCCAAATCTTCTATGCAACACAAAAGATAACACAGAAATAAAACAAACTTCAAGAAGAGGAATCAAGGATATCAAACCCAAAGGGGTAGAATTGAGGGTTATGTGTAGGAAATAAGTTATGGAAGCATAGAAGAGGACTTGACTTGAAAATGAAGACCCATGAGCATGCATATACTTTCATTATGGAAAAAATGAACCCATGTGAAAGGGGGATCCCACAACCAAAAGTGGAAGCCACTCAAAACCCATATGCACACTGCAAAAAAATTCTTTCCAAAATGTAATGCAAAGATCCAACACAAAGGAGAGATTTGCCACAAAGGAAATAAGGATAATAATAGATGCATACAGAAGAGAGTTCTACCACAATTGATTCTAACTTTTATAAAATCATCCTACACATACTAGAATGAAAGCTACCAACACATGAAATGCCGAGGATGGGGTTGCCAAGAAAGAAAAGAATGCACCAAATTTAATGGGTCTACAATCAAAAAAATAGGGCATTCATAGTCATCCACCTATAAACTAGATTCTTCTAGCCAAGAAAAAGGGAATCTAGTTGAGAAAGAGTCAACAAATCAAAGAACCAAAACAAAAAATACACAATAGAACTATACACATGATGCATAGTATCTTATTTTGCAAAAAAGGGGGACCCTGGCTACCAACATTTTGAATAACAACATTAACAAGAATGGAGAAATAGCTAACTTTTCTAGTTAGTGGATCATGAAAAATGATCTTGGATGCTCCCATAAATAACCAAATTTAGTGCATAAAGAATAACATGTAGTTGAATTTCTCTTATGCCTTATGCTCTACTTGCATGAGCCACCCATATTTGAATTGTTTAAAAATCATGCATGGGGCCTCATCAATCTTGAGTGGGTAGGCTTTTAGAAGGTTGGAAAATAGAAGAAACTCATATAACATGACTTCCTTTAGCTTCTACTTGCAAGGAAGAACTAGGGAACCAATAAGAAATGGATTGAACTACAAATAGGTCCCAAAACTATCAAAAATATCCCAAGTAGGAGGATTGAACTAACGCTACTATCACCAAAATCTAAGGAGAGTGCTACCAATTGCAAATATAGTTTTATAGAGGTGTATTTTTAGTCTTCATAAATAACTTTCATTGATACCTCTTCAAAGATGTTAGGCTAGAAAAACTCCTCAAAAGGAGGTTGTAGCCCACCATTGTCACTTGTTGCATATGAGGAAAGGGAAGATTCTCCAGCACCAACAAATGATATAGTCACAAGTTCACCAAAGATCTCTTTAGAAATGCATTCCTCTTCATACACATTTGGCTAAGAAAAATCCTTCTACAAAATCCTCTTAATACATGAGTAGCGAAAAATCCTTCTACATGAGGTGTGGATGGCTAAGAGCGCAACTCTTGAACATAAAGCAACATTTTTCATTTCTTCTTAATGTATATGCCCCCATTGGTATGCATTTTTTGCTTACTTCCACATTATCTCATCTAGATGTGATTGAAGGTTACTTGATATGTCAATTGCTTTGTTTATTTCCCCTTCTTGTGCTTGATCACTAGATGGAACAACAATAAAATGTCATCCATTTCATGTTCCTTGCATTCTCCAACTTACTTTGTGAATGAAAAAGCTGAAGAGAATTAAGATTAGATAGAATGATGGTTTCCTTGCCTAAGGGGTAATTTTTTTGTTTAGTTACTTCATGATTTGAACAATTGTATAGAGATCCTTGTAGGTGTAGTAGCTTTGTATGATGTCAACAAATGTTTCTCAAATGTACGTAATAGGATGTCCATGTTAGTTGGGTGCAACTCTAAGTGCAAAATTAAATGCATTGGTCTTGATTTTAAGGGGGTGATTGATGTTAGGAATTGCAAGAACAAGTGCAAGGTAGAGGTTATTTTGAGTAAAATTCAAATGTTTTTGATATTAATAAGCTACAAACACGGGTGCAAATCCCGATAACAAAAATCCAAAGGGAAGCGAAAAAGCCCTGAGGCCACGAACAACACAAAAACAGCTGACTAGCAACAAGAGTTCATAACAGTGTCAAAATAAAACAAAGTCCAGATAACAGAAAAGAAGTAAAAACTAGTTAAATAGATATTTCCAATCATCATTCAGGAATTTCAGCAGCTCCTCCTTGTTCTCAGTCTTCTCATCCTTATCAGCATTGTGTTCTTCCTGTAGGGTTGCAAAAGTAGTGGCCGCCCAATAAATGACTTTCAGACAAATGGTCACCAACACCTTGACCTTGGCTTCTATAGATGAGAAACGAGTCTTCACCTCCCCAAGCTCTTGCATGAGCTTCTTGTTAGATTCACCCTCCCTGGCACTTTCCACTTCTTTTTCTGGAGTCTCCCGAATCTCAACATCATCTTGTTTAGTGTCATAATACGAATTGTTCATAGAGTCAAAGTGGCTTGCTCCCTCTTGATCCTGCACAAGGGTAGTCTTAACTTCTTTTATCTCAATCTCATTCTCTGAGTCATCAGGGTCATAAGCAGAAGAGTAATCAACAATTTTTAACACTGGGGGCTTCCCCCCTGCTAGCCCGGTTGACCTGCAAATGCTAGGTCTTCTCACTAAAGTCTCCTTGCCCATAGTCGTCTCCTTGACTTTAGTTGTCTCATCTTCTTTCTACTCTGGGGGTTTGTCCTGGCCTTTCTCAATTTTCGATTCCACATTCCTCATACCCACTTCACCCTTTTTATTTTTCTTCTTCCCCCCTTTACCAGAATTGGGGTGGACATGTAGAGCTTTGTGTTTCTTTCCTCCAAAGGGAGAAGGGAAATTCTTTAGCCCACAAAGACCTTCAGCAGCATCTTTGCCAGCTTGGCCTTGGGACTCATCAACACTCCAGAATCAGAAACAACAGGGGTCCGACTAGCTTGATGGGCCTGAGGGGAAGTGAAATCCTTCTTCTTGTGGGGTCTAGAATCAAGGAAGGCAAGAGAGTTAGGGGGGCAACAGGATTAGGAGGGTCGACATCAACATGAGACAGGGCTTTATTTTTGGTAGGGCTGTCATATTTAACGCTCAACGGGATATTGTCATCTGAATCTTCATCCACATTTTCTTCAATCAGACTAGCCTTAAGAGGTTTTGCAGGGCAAAGGGCCAAATGAAAATGATACAAGCAGAAAATCAAACCCTGGTGTAGGGGGATAGCCACCACCGCCGGATTACCCTCCTGGGTTTTCCTAGTCAATTTAACAGAAGACTCAAGGGAAGAGAGCAGATAAAAGGGAAAGTTCACTAGGATTTTATGTCTAAAATGGTTCAACAGGGTGAAATGATAATGATAGAAACATCTATAGCGACCCTCAAGAGTAATAAACTTCATAATAAGATAAAAAAGATGGTCCTAGGGATTTACCAAGCTCTCGCGCTCAAAGCCACCTTGCAATCTGACCTGTTTCTCACCTTCACGGAAGAATTGTTTCTACCCCTCCGGATCCTGGACCTTCATCTGCTTGTTCAATCTTTTGCCCTCACAATGCAGGCCTGTGGCTTTAGCTATGGACTCTTCGAAGACCACAAACTACACCCCACCAACGCACACCTTTTAGTCTTTGTCCCATGACATAGCAAATTGAATAGACAGACTCTCATTGAATCCATTCAAACACTCCAAAAAAGGAGTTATCTCCCCTTCATAAGCTATACTCCAAACCTAAGAATCAACGTTAAACTCCACACATGACGTCGGCTTTGTTCTTACTTTGTCACCTCCCATCATTCTGACCTTACCAAACCAGCAAGGAAGAAAGCAATTACAAGACTTAGCGAATTGCAGAATGCCTTCTAACAATCTGGAAATGACTTGATACTCATAATAGTTGTTGCAAACGATGCTACTCGAACTCCCAAAAATATCCTTCAAATTTCTAATCGCATCCGAGACATTATTTCCTTCATAATTCGGCTTATGTGATCTCACAACATCTAGAGCAGCCAGTGGAGTCTGAAAAGACTTGGGATGCCAGCTAGGCGGCGGCTCCCAAGGATCGCTGAGTTGGCAATAGTCCACGTGGGCCTGTTTGATCTAGTCTGATCGGTTGTGATGTATAGTCATGAAGGTGACATCATCCTTCTCATGTCACCTCGTGTAATGAGGATATGGCATAAAGTCACGATCTAAAAAGATGAGATGGGGGATTTTGGCCATGAGGGATTAGGAAGAGGCCTCCTTTTGAATGTTATTTCTTATGTTCGGAGGAAGATTAGAAATATTCCTCCAACATCTTATTGGGTAGAGGTTGATCCCAAAGTTAGCCATGAGGTCTACAGTCTAATTACCTTCCCTATAAATATGGCCAACTTCAATACCCTCAAAGCTTAAAAGCAAGGTTTTAATATCCTGAACAATATCCTCAATCTGCCAACCAACCCTGGATTTGTCTTTAACAGCTTCAATGATTAACTTGGAATCACCTTCAACCACAAGGTACTTGATACCAATGACAAGGGCAACTTTAAGGCCCCAGAGGAGGGCCATGGCCTCAGCAACATTGTTAGTGTTCTCACCAAGCCCCCCCACAAAGGCCGCCATGAGGACACCCTTGTCAGATCTGAGAACTATACCCCCACTAGCCATCCCAGGGTTACCTTTAGCAGCATCATCAAAGTTGAGCTTGGACCAACCAGCCGAGGGGGCACCACTTAGTATTGGCCCTAGCTCTACGCCTGGCATCATCCACTTTACATATGCTGGCCGGAATGCTCCACTGATTTATGATATTAGCTTCAAGGCTAGTAGGAGAGAGTTCTACAGCTTTCAAAGTGTTGTTAGAGAGGTTTTCCTGTAGGAGCTTGGAAATCATACAAAAAACCTCCTTGGGACCTTTGAATTTTTCCCTAAATAGCATGTTATTCCTTTCTTTCCAAAGGCCCCATGCCAAGATGGGTGAACAAGGAAACAACGACTTGAGGACATTCACCCAAGCTCTAATGGAGCAAAATGAAAGAAACACTAAACTTTTTTTCAAAGCAATCCAAAACCTAACTAACAACAGTAATACAAATGACGAAAGAGCTATTCATTCAAATCATTCAGAAAATAATAACTCCAGCAAAGACTCAACCACTAGACCAACCAGACCCTCTTTCCTACCACAAGAAAGAGAGGTGGAGGATGAGGGAGAAACCAATCAAAATATGAATAGCATAGAGGAACTAGCATAAGCTTATTCAAAACTCAGTTCTGCCATAAAGAAAGATGTCTCTTTTAGAGACTATTGTGATGCCAAAAGACGTGACAAACCAACCCAAAAAAGAATAGAACCCGACAAAGACCTAAAGGGGAGAATTAGTAAGATGATGGTCCCAAAATTTGATGGATCCAGCAAAATAACAGCACGTGCTTGGGTCCAAACATTGGATACATACTTTACACTTAGCCCCATGAATGAAAAGAATGCAATAACATTTTTTGTCTGCCGCTTAGAAGGGGCAGCACATGATTGGTGGCATCATAGTCTCATTACCGAAAATCACAAAAACATAACAACCTACGATGAATTCACACAAGAACTCGTCCAAAGATTTGACCAAGAACATCCCGAATGGTATTTTAGAGAACTGACACTCCTAAGACAGCAAGGAACCGTGAAATAATATGTAACCGAGTTCCAAAAACTTGCGGTAATGGTGCCTGAGGTATCTCAACGAAGACTAATATACCTTTTTGTCCAAGGAGTTGGCCAAATCTGCCTGAGCATTGGAGCTGGCAAACCCTCTACTGATTTGGAAGATTCCAAATTAGCAGAGGGTTTGCTAGCTCCAATGCTCAGGCAGATTCGACCAACACAAGGATTAACAAATTCTATCAAAAGATTGATAAGTGCTCTCAACCCTTCGACACTAAAAGATGCAATTCAACAAGCACTAAGTATGGATACCCCAATCACCAAGGACACATACCATACCAAACATCTAACCTTACCAACTTCTCACGGAAATAAAATCCCTAAAAGGGAATTTTGAAGAAGCAATTGTTCTCATTGTAATAAACCATGGGAATGCCGACATAATTGTCCAAAAGAAGGATGAGATGATCTAAAGAAAAAAGTGTTGTGCTTCAAATGCAAAGAACCATGGGGACCGGGACACACATGCGATAAGGGTGGACGAATGAATAACATGGAAATAGCATCCGATGAAGAGATAAAGGGAAACCCTAACAAAATGGCAAGAATGGAGGAAGAAGAATATGGGTCCCTCGCAACCATCTCCCAAAGTAATGAACACCGACCCTTCAAGATCAAGGGCACCCTAAAAGGGCAAAAGGTCATTGCTCTATTAGATAGTGGGGCTTCGCATAACTTTATTAACAAAAACCTAGTGAAAAAAAAAGAAAGTTAGAAACCCAAAATTTCAAAGGATTCAAGGTAGCCCTAGCAAATGGATCCATGGACCAATGCACCCAAGTAATTCCCAATTAGATATCACTTTGGGAAAACATACCATTAAAGAAGATTTTTATGTTGTAAACCTAGAAAATGATGTAATATTAGGAACCCCTTGGATACATTCTTTAGGCCATTTTACCATGGACCTTCCGAATTCAGAAATTTGTTTTCAACACAATGGGCAAGAGGTCACATTAAAAGGAGTACCAAACGGATCCCCAAGAATGGTCTCATGTAAGAAAATGGAAAGAATATTTAGGCATAATCAAGCCAAATGGGTTGCACAATGTATGATCTTAGATAAATCTTCTTCTCCAAGTCAAACCTACCATGTAGATATTCAACCCATCCTGAGAAAACATAAAAATGTTTTTGAAGACATCCCACCCGGCCTTCCCCCAAGGAGAGGATTCGAACATACTATAGAATTGGAGGCGGGAGCCAAACCGATAATTACCACTCCCTATAGGCATCCCCACAAATTTAAGGAAGAAATTGAAAAAACTATTAAGGAATTGTTGGAGATGGGGTATATTCAACCTAGTTCTAGTCCCTTTGCATCCTCTGTCATATTAGTCAAAAAGAAAGATGGAACTATGTGGATGTGCATAGATTATAGAGCTCTAAAAAAAACAATAAAGAATCGTTATCCCATACCGAGGATAGATGAGCTCCATGGTGCCCGATACTTCTCCAAAATTGACTTAAGATCAGGGTATCACCAAATCCGAATGAGGGAAGAAGGTATACCTAAGACAGCCTTTAGGTGTCATTATGGGCATTATGAATTTCTAGTCTTACCCTTTGGCTTTATGAATGCCCCCGCCACCTTCCAATCATGCATGAATCATGTCTTCCATAAACAATTGAGGAAATTCCTACTTATACTCTTTGATGACATACTTATCTATAGCAAGGCATGGGAAGAGCACCTCCAGTATATTGAAGAAATTCTAAGTATACTAGAATCTAAATCTTTGTTTGCCAAGGCCTCCAAATGTGAGTTCGGCCTAGAAGAGATCCTTTATCTAGGTCATAAAATTAGTGCAGAAGGAGTAAGTGTGGATGAGGAAAAGATTAAAGCTATTAAAGATTGGCCTAAGCCCAAAACTCTGACTCAACTTAGAGGATTTGTGGGCCTATGTAGCTATTACAGACGCTTTGTTAAAGAGTTTTCCAAAATCGCCACTCCCCTAACAGACTTAACCAAAAAGGGAGCTTTTGCATGGAATGAAGCCTCCCAACAATCCTTTGAGAAGCTAAAAGAAGCAATGAGTTCATGTCCTATCCTAGCCATCCCAGATTTTACCTTACCATTTGAATTACAATGCGATGCTTCAAGAGAAGGAGTCGAGGTAGTGCTTATGCAAAACAAACACCCCATAGCCTTTGAAAGCCATAAACTTGCCAACATAGAAAAGCATTACTCTATATACGATAAAGAAATGATGGCTATTATGCATGCTCTAAACAAATTCAAACAGTATTTGGTATGCGGGAAATTCAAGGTCAAAACTGATCATAATAGTCTAAGATTCTTCATGAACCAAATAATAGTCTAAGATTCTTCATGAACCAAAAAGACCTCAATGATCGCCAACAGAAATGGGTAAGCAAAATCCAAGCTTACGATTTTGATATCGAGAATGTCAATGGAACTAATAATGTGGTAGCAAATGCATTGTCTCGACGACCCCACTTAAATACCATAACTAGCATTGCACGGGATTGGAAAAATGATATTATTGCGGAGTATGCTAAAGACCCCCAAGCTAGCGAGATTCTTGACAAGAATGGATCACACAGTGAGTATAAGATAATCGAAGATCTCATTTTATATAAGGATAGAATCTTCCTTGTGCCCAATTCTAAAATAAAGGGAAAAATTATAAAAGAGTATCATGACAACCCCTTAGCCGGACATCCAGGATATTATAAAACTTATAAACAAATACGGGAAAGATATTCCTGGAAGGGACTTAAAAGGGATGTCTTGAAATATGTCCAAGAGTGCATAACTTGCTAGAAAAATAAAACTGAACAGAATCATCCAGCAAGTCTTTTACATTCATTACCCATCCCAAATCAAAAGTGGGAAAGTATCTCGGTGGATTTTATTACGGGATTACCCAAGGTACAGGGAAAAGATTGCATATATGTGATAGTGGACCAATTGACTAAATATGCCCATTTCTTTGCAATATCAACTGATTATAGGGCACCACAAATAGAAGAAGTGTTTTTTAAAGAGGTCTTTAGATTGCATGGTTTACCAAAGAACATAATTAGTGATCGAGATAGCCGCTTCCTTAGTCAATTTGGGCAAGAATTGTTTCGATTAGCAGGGACTGATCTCACTCCTAGCACTAGCTACCATCCCTAGACAGATGGACAAACCGAGATAGTCAATAAATGGTTAGAGGGTTACTTAAGAAATTATGTCACAGGCCAACAAAATGCATGGCTTAGATGGTTGCATTTAGGGGAGTACTACTACAATACCACACCATATGTCAATCAGAATGAGCCCATTCAAGGCCCTCTACGAGTATGATGCCACTTCTTTCAGAAGCTTGATCATCCAAGATAGCAAGGTACCCGGAGCCCAAGATTTCATACAGCAAAGCAGTGATATCATACGCACTCTTAAAGACAATCTTCACCATGCTCAAAATCAACAAAAGATTTATGCGATCGAAATCGTGTAGAAAGGACATTTGAAGTTGGAGATCTAGTTTTTCTAAGACTCCAACCATACAAGCAATCTTCGATCAAAACTAGTGGAAAAGAAAGCTAAAACCCTTGTTTTATGGGCCATATAAGGTCCCAAGGAGAATAGGTGAAGTAGCATATGAATTAGAGCTGTCGGAGAGTAGCAAAATTCACAATATCTTCCATGTATCCAGACTTAAAAAGGTTCTTGGGCAACAAATCATTCCATGTGTAGAATTACCACCGATTGACGATGAGGGCAAATTAATATTGGAACCTGAAGCAATCCTGAATGTACGAGAAAAAAGATTAAGAAACAAAACAACTTCTGAGTTCTTGATTAAATGGAAAGGTTTGCCAGAAGAAGATGCTACATGGGAAGGGGAAGAAATCTTTAAACATCCCAGTCTAGGTTGCTTGAGGACAAGCAAATTCGAGAAGGGTGGACTATCATAAACCCGTCAGAAAATATACAACGATCCTTATGAATCTACAACATGTCAATAATTGTTTATAATATGATAATATTATCACTTAAACAGCAATTTGTTGAGAGATCAGATTTAATAAAGATTAGTTAAGGCAACACTCCATAAGGAATAAACAAATCCTTTATTAAGAGCTGTGAATTGGTGGAAAGTTACCACTTTTGGAAAGAATGCATCCATTCGTCTGGACTTGAGGATTTATATATCATTGTGGATTGGCATTTGGAAGGAGGAACAATCAGAGATATTTAGCAATTGGACTCAGAAATAAAAGCAGAACTGTGACATTCACATATTGATGATTCAGATCTGCAAGTAAGCCTATATTCAAGGCCAGTGTATTTATTGTGCATCATATATAATAGTGAGAACAGGGTAATATTATCTAACATTCTCCAAGAGGGCACATTAAGTAGGGGACATTACATTCTTTCATAATGAATACATAGTACAAGCATTGTTTAGATCTCCTTCACATTTTACATCTTCAATGAAAATTCGTAGATTGATGCCTTGACTAATAATTATTTGCAGCCTATGCCTGTTGATAACATGTCATAAACACAATTTACATATCTATTGTAATACATATGGCCAATTAGTGTTAAAGAACTTTTATACCGTCACCCTATTTCAGTTTGGCTTCCCTAGTGCTGCAATCAAATGGAAGCCATGGATGACAAAAGTTGCTCATAGCCTCCATGGTCAATGGAATCATTTTCTGACGATATTTTTAATTAATGCTTAACAGAATCATTTGCACTGTCCTCTTGTTCTTCCTTCTTCTTTTTGGAGTTGAAATTTGCCATTACTTTCAGACAAAGAAGATATCATGGCAACCACCTTTGGGGCATATATGTGAGAATTTGGCATGTCAACACCCCTTTTTATTTCTTATTTATTACTGGTTGTCATTCCCTTAAATGATGCTCTGTTAAGACAGTTTGAATTCCCAGCTTCTAAATGTAATATGCCAAATGGTTGCAACTTATTCAATTAATGTATATGATAAAAGGGTCTGATCCCCTAAAAAATGCATTAACTTGGCAGCTATTAGCGTAACATATATATGAGGCACAAATATATGAGAATGTAATGCTTGATCTCATGAAAAATTACAGACAATCATCATGATTAGATCAATTTGTCTGTGATATGTTACAAGCATTTTGATACAGCTGGAGGTGGCAAATTTGGCAAGAGAAATTGATACTCTGTTGCAATAAATAATTAGTTACTCTTATATTCACAAAAAAATCTCAAAAGGAAATGCAGGTTGAAAACCATTGATTGGTCTAACTCAAAGCGATGATCTAATTATATAAATGACATCGTGCATCAAAAAAGACTCAGGTTAAGAAGCACTATCCAATGAGTATTAGCTACTTATTTCAAAAGCCTTGATTCCATAAAAAATGCATTAACTTGGCAGCTATTGGCATAACAGATATATAAGGTACAGATCTATGTGAATGTAATGTGTCATCACATGGAAAATTACAGACAATCTTTGTCATTAGGTCAGAAAATTGGTCTGTGACATGTTAAATTGTTTTAAAACACCTTGTGGCAGCGCATCTTGCAAGAGAAATTGACCATTTGTTGCAATAAATATTTCATGTGCTCTTAGATTCGCAAGAAATCTCAATAGGAAATGAGGGTTGAAAACCATTTATGGTACTAACTCAAAGTGGTGATCTAGTAATATAAATGGCATCATTCATGATAAAAGATTCAGCATGAAAAAGTACTGCCCAATGATATATTAGCAAAGTCAAACAAAAGGTGAATGTTTTTCCATCTACTTTATAGATTCAGCTTAAGAAGTTTACTATCCAATGAGTTATTAGCAAATTCAAACACAAGGGAAATGTTTTCCATCTACCTCAATCAATGATTTGTACAACCCCGCCCCCCTGCAGAATTGAAAATGTGACCTCCTATATAGGTACACATACCTTCACCATCAAGCCCACTCAAGCTCTACAAGCAAAGTAAAAATTTGGGTGGAGAATTGCTAAGGTTGATGCATGCCAATTTCCTTATTTCTAGTTCCAAGGGTGTGCCCACCCTCTACAACTTAGGTCTTGTTGTGACGTTTTCACACATCGCCCCATTGCAAATGGGGACCCCCTCTTTTGCTCGCTTTTGCCGTCGTTTTTGCTTTGATCTTGCAGTTTCTTGCCCGAATCCATGAAGCTAGGAAAGAATGTCCAAGCAGTTAGCTCACAGGGAACATTAGGAATGCTTGAAATAGTGAATTTCTCCTGAGGATGAATAATGCCCTACCTATCATTCCTTGATTAAATTTGGCCAGTCCATGGAAGGAATCCATCATCCCATAGAAGAAGTCCAAATCCGTCGCTCTCAGCATAAGACTCCGTGATGAGTAAGGAATCCTGTTCCAAGACTCCAATCTGGAAGTCCCTGTTCCAACACTCCAGTCCAAGAATCCTATTCCAAAGTTCCTATCCAGGAATCCTAATCCAAAGTTCCTGTCCGGATTCTTGTCCCGAAGTTCCAATCCAAGGTCCTTAATTCAACAAGGCTTGTCATTTCCATGTCAAAATCCATCTTTCCACCTTAGAACCCTCTCCATTCCCAGCATGGAACTCAATTCTAATCTTGTTGCAAGACTCCATGTCCCACTCAGGAAGTCATTCCTGGACTCCAGTCTAGGAATCTAGCCCGGGTCCAGTCCGGAGTCTTGTTCGGAAGTGCCTATCACGGAGTCTTGTTCAAGGAATTCCTGCCCAGAATCTTGTTCTAAGGTTTTATCCATATTCTTATCTCGACTAGACCTGGAATTCAACAAGAACTGTCACTCCTTGGAATGATCATCCTTCAGCCATGGAACTCAGTTCCCGGCCCGACAGCTCCAGTTCGGAAGTTCAATCCAGGGGATATCCTTCGGATCCCAATCCGGCACTCAACCTCATTTCACAAACCCGAAAGATTCCCAAATCAATAGGATTCTTCAGGAACTTAGGGCAATTTCAGAAGAAAAAAAATTAGTATTCAAGAGTATCCCTCCGCAAAGCTAGAAATGCAACAGGAACATTCCTGGTCGCATATTCCAGTACCTACTGGAATATGCGCCCAGGTAGGAAATTTATCCTTGGTCGCATAATCCAGCAGGTACTGGATTCTGCGCCCAGGACAATTTTTTGTCCAGGTCGCATAATCCAGCAGGTACTGGATTCTGCGCCCAGGACAATTTTTTGTCCAGGTCGCAAAATCCAGTACCTACTGGATTTTGCGCCCTAGGACAGGAAGTGTCCAGTTCAACCTCCTGACCTGTCCAATCAATCCTGGCTTGAAAATTCTTTCTCTGACTCCTCTGTGGATGCCTAAATCCTGGAATTCACAGTCAGGATGGAAGAAATCAGATTCCCGGAGGATGGAAGAAACGAACTTCGTGTCTCACCATGGAAATCAGATTCCCAGAGGATGGAAGAAATGAGGATGGAAGGAATGAACTCCGTATTTCTGATCCCATGTCAACAATTGAACCTCCGTAAAAATAGCTAAGGTATACCTACTGCAGAACTAAAATCCCACTCAAAATTGAAGAAAAGATATTTCCAAGGCCAAAATCCATGAAACTGGACAGGCAAGGTCAAAAGCACAGAATCCTGCACATGATGAAATGTGCGCTCCTGGACAAATTTTGTCCTTGGGCGCAAAATCCTTTACCTCTGGAAATGTGCGCCCTAGGACAATTTTTTTCCTTGGGCGCAAAATCCCTGACCAACTGAAATTTGCGCTCAAGGACAATTTTTGTCCTTGGGCGCAAAATCCTTGACTAGTGGAAATTTGCGCTCCTGGGGAACTTAGCCATTTTTCAGTGTCTCTCAGGGTAAAGGTATATTAAAAAATATATTTAAGTATAAGTTGAGAGATCCTTTCAGGATGTTTGAGATAGGTCTCAAATCCACCGGATTTAACATGTAAAATCTAGAATTTGGAGGATCCACCAGATTTCAGACTTAGTCAATTTTTCAGGTTTCAGGCTACCAGACTTAGCCAATTCCAAACAGGGAAGTTGCCAAATCATTCAAATGAACTTCGTATCTCACCTTGGAAATAAGAAATTCTGCGAGGATGGAACAAGCGAAGGATGGAACAAGCAAACTTTGTATCTCGCCATAGAAATAAGAAATTCCGCGAGGATGGAACAAACGAGGATGGAACAAACGAAGGATAGAACAAACGAACTTCGTATCTCACCATGGAAACGTGAGATCCCCAGAGGATGGAACAAACGAAGGATGGAACAAATGAACTCCGTGTCTCGCCATCTAAGGCAGATTCCCGGAGGAGGGAAGGAACGAAGGATGGAACAAACGAACTTCGTATCTCGCCATCGATGGAAGAAACGAGGATGGAAGAAACGAACTCCGTATTTCTGATCTCATAGTGACAACTAAACTTCCGTAGAAAAGCTAAGAAAATGAACCATGCTCCCAATCCAAAACTGAAAAAACTATAAGTCCTTGGCCAAAATCCCTGACCTTCAGGAATTTGCGCTCCAGGACAAATTTTGTCCTGAGCATAAAATCCCTAACCTTCAGGAATTTGTGCTCCAGGACAAATCCCTCCAATTATCAAATAGAAGACTTCAGTCCATCATGGGATGTTTGAACTTAGAAATTCCTGCGGAACGATCCTTCTCACCCAATCATGAATGCAACTGAACAACTTGACCAAGACCTATGGGAGGACGTGCCAGGCAGATTCCAACTCCTTCCAGGAGTTTCAGCTTGAATGAATTCCTGTCCACAGAAAGCAAAATTGCAACCTTCCATCTGAGTAAGATTCCATAGGAGAAAATATTCCAAGACTTAGCTAGATTTTAACAAAAGTTCAAGGATCATGCTAAGGAAGAAAATCCTAAACCTCAAGAAATCCCCGACGTCGCAAAATCCCAGACATCAGGAATTCCCCGACATTGCAAATTCCCCGACATGCCAAGTTCCCCGACATTGCAAATTCCCCGACATGCCAAATTCCCCGACATTCATAAATCCCCGCCCACCAACATGGGAGAAAAGGACAAAAAACTAAGTCGGCCAGTGATAAAGTTGGGTGGCTAAATTTCTTTTCCTCTAACCCAGGTCAGCCAAGTGGCAAAGAAGGACAACTTACCTATAAAAGGGGCAGCGTCCAAGCCATTTCTAATCATTCCAATTCAAATCCAAAGCAGAAAACTACATTCTAGGAGCAGAAATTCATTCCAAGGACAGATTTCATCAAGAGAAGGACAACTTTGTCCAAGGAGGATTCCAGATTTTAGTATTTCTAAGGGCAGATTCTTCATTAGGGCAAAAATTTCTGTAGGTTTAAAGTAGATTTCTGAACTTTCCAAAAGTAGAAATTCATTCTTCAAGGGCAGAAATTCATCCTCCAGGACAAGTGGAATTCCAGGATGGGCAGGAATCCTTGACTCCCAGGAATCCCCAACCAACTAAAATTCCTCCTGTCCATGCCTGGTAACCCTAGAATGAAGGAAAAGTCAGTCGAGTATGAAGAATGCCAGAGAATGAGGGAAATCCTTTGTTTGTTCAGGAATTTATAAGTGAAATTGATCAAAACTTGCAAAATCATTCATGTTTCATTTCATATTGTATTGTATTTATGGATTTTGTGCATCATGACTATTCGAGGTTTCCCATGTTTTGCAGGAATCCAAGACGAGGATAAGTTCCATGAGGAGCATGAACAAGGATGATCTGGGGCAAGCAGGATGGATGCAGAGAGTTCAAGTGCCGGAAATGATGACCATTTCAAGGATCCAGGAGTTCCGACAATAAAAAGACTACACATGCATACCGAGGGAAGGGAAGGCAACATCAAAGATTCCAGTTCGATGACAAGGAGACTTCGCACAAAGGGATAAGGAAGATCAAGATCTCCTTCCAAAGATTTCAAATGACAGAGAATGCTTGCATCAAGGATGGCGGAATGGGAGAAATCACTCCAAGTCCAGTATCAGGGATTCCAGTTCCAGACAAGAGGATCAATCCTTGGAGAGCCAAGAACAAAAGTACAGTTCGCCATCCATCAGGAAGAACGGGAATCCACGCCAAGGATGAGGAATTCCAACCCAGGAATCCAGGATAGGGAATTCTATTCCACGACAAGGAATTCCAACTCAGGAAGGAATTCCATTCCAGGACCCTAAGGAAAGTGCGCCCTTGCTCAAGGAAGGATTCCTCCACCTGAAAATCATGTTCACCCTGGAATCTGCGTTCAGGATAAAGGACTCCAGGACATCATGGAATTTGTGACCAAGGAGGAGGACAGACAGGACAGTCCTATCCAGGAGTCCTAGACAGGTGGCGACCAGGACAGCTGGAAGATTTCCTTGCACATTCTGACAACCTAGACAGGTGGCAGTCTCCTACATGAACAACCTGATGACCCCACTTGCTTTTCTAGGGTTTATGTCCCAGGGCACATGTTTCAAGGAAATCTGATTTCCTTTTGCCCTAAGATATTTTTGAGAGCCTATATAAAGGCTGAGGGATGCTTCATTTTATCTCTCTTTTTCTGATTTTATCATTCTGATGCTCCTAGAGCACTTGTTCTTCCTGAGCTGAAACTCCAAAGATCAGTCAGATTGTTGTAATACAAACTTCTGAAGCAATAATATATGCATTGAAGAATGGTGTTCATATATTTCTTTAGATTTTTGGCATGGTCTTATTGATTTCTTGGAGCAAATCTGAAAGATGTTGAAGTTCTCTCTTGTATTTTCTTACTTTCATTAGATAGATGCGATGGAAATGTTCTTGTTGAATGATTGAAGTTGATTTGTTCATACCATTTGTGATCTGTGGCTTGCAAATCACTTTGTATGGTTAGTCTGAACGTGATCCATGCTTAACTTCGATTGTTTCTGTATGATCAGTTCCATGTTCCATGACAGGACAGTATGAAAACCTCTACCTCTACCCCAGAAGATTGCACCATCCCTGCCTAGTTGTTGTCTCATGGCGAAGCAGAGGACTGGTTCCAGTTTCATCTTCAATAGCAGTCATTTCCATTGATTAGATTCCTAAACCCTTACCTCATCTTTTGCATTTTCTTTTAGATTTTCACTAGGATTAGTTTTCCAGAAGCTTCATTGCCAAATCATCCACCTAAACCAGAGAGTGGAACCTAGGAATTCCAAACTGTCCATTTGTGAAAGAGTTCCATTCGCCCACAAGTCTGAGTCCCAAGAGTGAATTCCATGTCTACAAAGGAGTAAGCCCATGTAAGTTCCCCTCGTGATTACCAGCAAATCACATCATTCCACTGAGTCTATCCCTATGCACGTCAAGACCTGACACAAAAGGAACCTTGGAGCAGTCTCATTCGATCACGTAGTTCAGCGTCTGAGAAGCTTTATTCAAGAGAGGATAGGATACTCTGTGTTTTATTCTAATGTTGTTGTAGTCACAAAAGCCTCATCAACAGGTCTATGCTAATTTACAATATTACTGTTTATCACTAGTTGTGACTGCTGACTCTGCTTGATAATAGAATGAGTGCAAATCAAATGCATTATAACCTACCAACATAATTGCAATTTGTTTGGCTCAAAAATATGTTTAAAATTTTTGACAACACAGTTCAGACTCTCCACAGTACAATAGATGAGAGACTCTCATGTCCATTCTTCCCATAGGGAGAGCCATTAATATTTTAGTCATAAAATAAAAGACAGCCAAGTTAATCAACAATAAAAACATGTTAGTGCAAGTTTAGATTGTTCTTTTCAGATGAGACGATGAGTGAGAAAGGAGTTTTCGAATGGGGAGAGAGCAGGAACGAACAGGAAGCAGAAGGGAAAGGCAACGGCAATGAAGATGATGGTGATGAAGATGGGGACGATGACTATGGTGGCACAGGGGACTAGTCCTATAGCAGCTGGGATGGGGAGAACGACAAAAGCCTTCAGGATATCTGGTTGGAAGCTCAAAAAATAGAGAGCATTCATACGGATCTCAGGACACCAGGTTCTGTTGTGTTGAGGGATGACTCTACTCCGTGCCAGAGTCTTCACCATGGGTTTCTATTGCAGAAAAACTCGTGGTTCTCTCATGATGGAGGTGAGATCAATCGGCCTTGTTCCGGGGTCAAATCCCGTGCACCAGACATTTTGGATTCTGGCAGGGTGGAGTTTGATGCTCCCACAAGCAAATACCATTCTCATGGGGCTGTCATTCCCATCTTCATCAAGGAAGCTACTAGATTTGTTGGAGCCTCCTTAGCTGAGGCGGATCGCTTGCGCAGAAGTTTTTGGGCCGAAGCAGAGATCTCTGTTGTCTCTGGCCTAGGTGAAGGGATCAACATTCTGGGGTCTGTCCAGGGTTCTGATGCGGAGATGCTAGACACTCCTACCAATGAATGCCAGTCTAATGGGGCCGCCATTCACTTTGACTCCATCGAGGAAGCTTCGGGATTTACTGGAGTCTCCTCAGCTGAGCCGGAAGGCTTGTGGGAAGGTTTTAGGGCCGAAGCAGAGGTCTCAGTTGTCCCTGGCCTTGGTGAAAGGAACAACTCTGCTCAGAACCATCTTGTTAAGGCTATTGGTGCTAATGGTCTTTCAGAGATTTTGCCTAGAGATGTAGTTGCTACTACTAAGGCCGTAGAAGAGGAATTTGAACAGATTCCTCTTCTTGCTATCCCAGATTGCAGCATTGATAGAGTTGTTTCTAGGTTCAAGGATTCTATTGTTGGGATATTTTGTGGAAATTGTCCCAATGTCGATGTGGTTAGAAGTTGGGCTCTTCGTAGCTAGAAGCTCAATGACCAAGTGAAGATTGTGGCCATGCCGAACAGTTTCTTCCTGATCTATTTCTCCAACCCTAATGACTACACAAAGATCCTTTTGGATGGTTCTTGGTTTTTGGGAAGAAATAGTTTTTTTCTCAAAAGGTGGTAGCAGGATTTCAACCCTATAAAAGAAAGGATCGACAAATTTCTGATCTAGGTCAGGCTGCCTAGTCTACCTCTTGAATACTGGGATGAGGAGATCTTCATGAGCACAGCTAACTCCTTTGGACAGTTCATAGCGATGGTTGCGTTCACCAAATTCAAGAAGCGGTTGTTGTTTGCTCATTTTTGTGTTTATGTGGACACTGAAAAGGAGCTCCCCTCTCAAATTTCTTTAGATTCCAAAATTGGGGATTTGGGTGCAGTAGCTAGTCTTTGAGAATTCTATGGTTGTCTGCAATGGCTGCCACAAAGTGGGCCATGTAGATGTGGAATGTCCAAGCAAAACCATCCCTTTCAATGGGGAGGCAGTCATTCCTTCAATAGGTGGGGTAGTTTGTACTACCTCGCTCCCTTTTGAGGAAGTGTTGAAGGTGTTTGACAAGGTGAAAGACCTGGATCATAGAGAAGTTGCAGGGACTTCGTCTGCCTTGGGTAGAGATATGGAATTAGGTTTAGGAACTCCAAATGACCCCTTGTCAAAAAAGGGGAGATTTACTTGTAAGGATTTCAGTTTCAAAGAAAAAATGTCTGGAGTAACCCAAAGCTCCCTGGAGCAATTTGGTTTCAAACCACCATGATTCTTGGGGTTGGTTGACGGCTTGTTTTGGTGGGCCTTTCACCTTTGTTTGGTTGTTGTCATTTTGTCGTTGTGCTGCTTGTTTCTTTTTCTTGCTCTTTGTTGTCCCATCTTGTTGTTTTGTACAAGGGTCTGGGTCCTTTCAAAATCCATGTTTTACCTTTATCAAAAACAATATAAACATGTCAGATGACCAATATCCAATGTTTCTAATCATTGAACACTAATTAATCAACTATATTAGTTTGAGATGATGTGAATTGGATACACCAATCAAATGGAGGTCATGATGACATAGAAGTAATCAACTAGTGCCACATAGAATAAAAGCAACCCATACAATGATTGTTCTATTTGGAACGGTTCATGGATCCAAAAATCCAAATCAATTGTGCCCTTAATCCTATAGTATGCATAGGGATATGTGTAGTTAGCTTGTGACTAGCATAACTCTTAATTAAGTTACAAGATCATTAATATAGTCTTATATAGGTAGTTAATTGGGATGGGTGGCATCCATGGCATAAGTATGGTATATATAGTATGTAGTGGTTAGTCGTATTAGCATCATATTGTGAATTGTGTTATTATTGCAGACTTTTGGAGGTTTGCCCTCTTGAAGTGGCTTATTATTCTCAAGTACTATCAAATATTTGTAGCATATTTCCTATTATATTCTTCTCTTGTGCAAGTTATTTCATTACAAGTGGTATCAAAGCATAATCTTAGCATCCTGAAGGCAAGAAACAAGGCAATTTTTTCGATTTAGGAGGTCGAATTGTGCAGAGCATCTCTCTGAATTTGGCAAACTTTTTGCTGATTTTAGAGGGTTGATCAAAAACATTTTGAAGCTACTACAATCCAAATTTGAGATCATTTAGAGTAGATTCGAAGGAGTTATTGCAAGATTAGGATTTCCACTAAATTCACTCCCAAGGCTATAAAATTAAAAAAAAAATTTGCTAAACTATGGAGGGTTGATCAAGGATATATTGAAGCTACCACGGTCCAAATTTGAGGTCATCTGGAACAAAATTAAAAGAGTTATAGTGAAACTAGGGTTTCTACTAAATTCGCTACCAAGGTTGTAAATCAGCGAATTTCTTGGAGACTTTTCTTGAAACGTGAGATCTAGGCCCTAATAAGTTACATTAAAAAATTTAGATTATTTGAATTTGTTTCTCATGTCCCCGTTTCCGGCTTGATCATCAAGTATATAATGGATTAGCCTATTCCTCATTCCCGGAGGCTAATTCTAAATAATGAGGGAATGAACTGGTTTTTGACTAACTTAACCTTTTGTTTTGCAGGAGCAAAGTCAGAAACTTGAAATTTGACTAAGTCTGGGAGTGGTTTCATCAACTCCAGTGATCACAATTGTCAGGCGCATTCCTTGACAATTCAGGCTCATTTTAGCGCCCAACTTCCAAAGTCAATTTTAGCACTCAGTAAAGCATCCAACTGGAGGCGCTCCTTGTGGTTAACCTCCTCCAACCCAGCGCCTAGTTCTGAGATAAGCTAAGTTGATGGGGAATGAAGTTTTCATGCTTAGGCGCCAATGTCATGTAGGATTCACCAAAGTGAGTGCCCTGGGTTTTGAAGCATCAAAAGGGTGCCTAGCATAAAGTAGCATGTTAGGGAGCACATCCAACAGGGCGCCTTGATAGAAAAGATTGATAAGTTTCCAAAATGAAGTCTTCTAAGTGAATTAGATGATGAAGAGGGCCTATTCACTTTAGGCGCTAGTTTCTTGTAGCATCATCCAAAATGAGCGCCTAGAACTACATGGCGCCAATACATGTTTCCAGGGATCCTCCAGTTAAGCGCCTAGCATGAATGAGTGGTAGATTGAAAGTTTTGAAGATAAGTGAAGTCACTTGGGTTAACTCCTAGCATGGGTGCATATGTTGATCAAAACTCCTCAACTCTAGCGCTTGGGATTGAAAGCTATGTAAGGTGTACCTTCTGATGAGATACTTCCATTTTGGCGCCTAGGGTTGGAATCCTCTCAAATGGTGCCCAAGGTTCTATAAACTGCATCAAAGAACTATCTCAAATATTGATCAAATAACCATAGAAATCCATCTTTAATGGAAGGCGCACTTCCTGCCTACTTTCACTTCCACAATGCGCCTGGCTAAGAGGGAGGTTAGAAGATGTTTGTGGAAGTTCCCAATCAAGGCGCTCATCAAAAGGAAGTTGTTATGACACTTTAAATGCTTCACAGATGAAAGATTATCATCTAAAACACTTAGGCGCACTTTTTAAGTCACTGCCACCCTAAGGAAGCGCCTAGATTGGAAAGGCGCCTATCCTAGTCTTCACTGTCTGCAGTTGGCGCCTAGCCCTAGAAATCCTACAATTATGACTTCTGGCGCCTAGAGTCTAATCCATATCTCTACTGCTCAGTTGGGCACCTAGAATTGAAGTCTAAGAGAGGCACACTTCTTTGGTAGCGCCTAACCTCAAACGGCGCCTTGATCAATTCTAATAAGCGCCTCAAGGAAATGAAATAAGTTAAGTGTCAAGCTACCTTTCTGGATCAAGATGACAACATTTGGAAGCTCTTCCCAAATTAGGTGCAATCTCATGATGTCACCACCTCAAACTGACGCCTAGAACAAACAGGGCGCATTTGCATGTCACAGAGACCTCAACTTGGCGCCTAGACAAAAGATAAGGTAGTTGTAACTACCTGAGCTCTCATTGGTCGAGAGGGTGAATTTGGGATTCGTGACAAGGTCTTTGGATAAGTTTGCCAACTCAAGATGAGTTGTCGAGAGGAATATTCCCTTGGATATGCTTCTTGGGAAACGTGCCTTGGTTCCTCTTTGTGCATTGGAAAACGTGCCTTCATTGCCTTTGGAAGGCCTATAAAAGGAGGAGCTCTCTCATTCATTTGGTATCTTATCTTTTGGCAAATTTCTCTCTGCAAAGCTTGTAGCTTGTATTCTTGAGACCTGCGAGTTTCAAGTGTTGGGGTGATGCTCCCTCAACTGACAAGGTGATGCTCCCTCAACTGACAAGGTGATGCTCCCTTGTTGTATTGTGAGGTGTTGACATTCAGTTGACATCATTGAGTTCAATTGAGTTGATCAAGTGAGGAAGACATTGTAAACATCAAGGCTTCAAGGCCTTCCTTTGTATTTCCATTTGAATAAGTTTGTAACTTCATGTTATTGAAAGCATTATCTCTGTAATAAGACATTTGCATTGAATCAAGTAATAAGACAAGTACCCAGCTTCAAGATTGATTCATTCAAGTTATTATCTTTGATATATATATGATTCAGTTGTTGAGTAGTTGATTTATCTAAGTTAAGGAAAAATTTTAGTAGAACTAGTTGGGTATCTTACAGTGGTATCAGAGCTGTGATCCTGCCAGCCTCTGGGTTACGCAGCCGCCTGAAGTAGGTCCACATAGGTATTATACAAGAAGAGCTAGACAACAACAAGACCAACAGCAACAACATCATACAGAAGTTCCAGCTAACATGGCTGAGGAAAGAAGAAGTAGAAGTCCACCTGCTAATGGTGAACGTGAAGCAAGGGAGATGTTTAGGAACATTGTTGTTGGACAACAACAAACAACTCAAATATTGCGACAAGTCCTACAATCCCTTCAAAACATGAATCAAGGGGAAGTAGCTGGACAAGGTCGTAGAGATGCAGCTAGACCTGAGAGACAAGAAAGACAAGTTGATGATGATGTTGCTAGTGCAACAGGCAGAAGGATTCGCACACGAACTCCTACAGTTGATAGGCCTTTAAGACCAACTTTCCTTTCACCACCACCTGAACAGGACAATGAAGTTAATGAAGAGTTTGATGAAGGAGATCAGAATAACTTCGAAGATGAGGTAGCTCTCTTTGCAGATCTCTATGCTAGATTACCAGAACGTGTTCGGGATATGATGACTTTCAATGAATATTGCCGACAGAAGAGGGAAGATAGGGATAGGCGAGGTAGAACTAGAGGCTTTCATCCTAGACGGGATGAGGATATAAAGGAGTATAAAGAAGCATTAAATCGAGTCCCCATTCCTACCTTTGATGGAAGTGGTAAGCTTAGTGCTAGAGCTTGGGTAAACAAGCTAGACACATACCTTTCTCTTAAGCCTTTAACAGAAAAGAAGGCGATTCAATTTGCTACAATGCATCTTGAAGGTTTGGCTTATGAATGGTGGCATCATGGCCTAGTCTCTCAACATCATGATAGGATAAATTCCTATGATGAGTTTGTAACCAAGCTGATTCAAAAAGACACTGAAGTGTACTATCGCGAACTAGCTCAACTCAAGCAAGAAGGAAGGGTTGTGCAATATGTAAATGAGTTTTAGAAGATAGCAGTTGTAAGATACCCAACTAATTCTACCAAAATTTTTCCTTACTTAGACAACTTTACTTGCTATCAACTCATCAACTACTTCAACAACACAAAGATATACATCAAAGATAACTACTTGAATGAATCAACCTTAGAGTTGGGTTCTTGTCCTGTTACTTGATTCAATCAACTTGCAATGTCTTATTACATGGATATTGCTTTCAATAGCATGAAGTTACAACTTATTCAATGGAAATACAAAAGGAAGGCCTTGAAGCCTTGATGATTACAAATGATTTCTTTACTTGATCAACTCAATCACACTCAATGATGTTAACTGAATGTCAACACCTCACATTACAACAAGGGAGCATCACCTTGCTTGTTGAGGGAACATCACCCCAACACTTGAAACTCGCAGGCCTCAAGATTACAAGCTTAATAGCTTTGCAGAGAGAATTTTTCAAATGAACAGATACCAAATGAATGAGAGAGCTCCTCCTTTTATAGGCCTTCCAAAGGCAATGAAGGCACGTTTTACAATGCACAAAGAGGAACCAAGGCACGTTTCCCAAGAAGCATATCCAAGGGAATATCCCATCTGATGACTCATTCTGAGTTGGCAAGCTTATCTAGAGACCTTGACACGGATCCCGAAGACATTCTGTGGACCAATGAGAGCTCAAGTAGTTACAACTACCTTATCTCCTGCCTAGGCGCTATAATTGCAAAGTCCTCAATACTAGGCGCCAACTGAAGGTTGAAAGGAGGAGAATTTGAGATCCAACTTACTAGGGCGCAATTCCAGTGATCTCTTGACTTGGGCGCTAGATTTAGGTTTCTGCAAAGGTTTTGGCGCCTGGGGAAAGATGTGACATCTCCTTGCAAACATTTTCACCTCAAGCCATATCTAAGTTAAAAATACCAACTTCTGCCAAGCGCCCTCCACATTGAGTGAATTGCAAGGTCTTTTCATGCTTAGGCGCATCATGGTATCTGAGGAAAGGTGAATTGGCGCCCCCCTCCTCTTGAGTGGTTCATCTCCATGCAAGTGTTCAAAAACATCATTCTCTTCATGAGGCGCATTTTGAGATGAAATGACATGAGTTTGGCGCCCAGTCTAGAACTAATAAAACACTTGTCTTATCAATGATTATCTTCTTATCCTCTGATGGAGCGCCTTGTTCCAACCTTGGTCTTGGGGACTGACAACTCCCTTAGGCACATCTTTGAGGTCATTTTGACTGGTATCTGCGCCTAGCAGGATGAAGTCCTTTGAAGTCTTCAAACAAACCAAAATACTTGCCCGGTATCAGGATAACCTTAGGCGCTTCAAGAAGGAGGTTGGAACATGAATAGGCGCCAACTTGTCTAGGCGCAAACCAAAGCTTGTGGAGGATATTCAAGGCGCCCAAGATTCCTTGAAGACATCACAAAGTTCCAATACTCATAACTTCTTCTGGTTCACTCTGAAGCTAGGCGCTATAACTTGATCTAGGCGCACTTACTGGTAGAAAGGGTTCTAGATAGGCGCCTTTAGATAGGAGAGGTCTTTCCTTGCAAGAAACTTCAACTCAAGCATCCTTTGATTCAAAAATATCTTCTTCTTTCTAGCGCCTACTCATTTGGAGGACTTGGAATCCATTTCATCAAGGAGGCGCATTTCCTATGTCATGGAATCTTGCTTTGGCGCCTTGGTGAGTTTAGGTGTTCATTTCATAACATTTGATCACCCTTTGGTGCCTACGGTGAGAACTTATCCTTGTCTGCCTTAGTCAACATTTCGCATTTTAGGGTTTGCAAACTCAAGCTGTGGCGCCTTGATGCAGTTGATAGATCCTTGGGCGCCATTTGAGAGGATTCAAAACCTAGGCACTCATCAGAAAGTACAACTTCATAGCTTTGAAACTTTTTCCTAACATCTTCGCTTGTCTCAGAACTGGGCACTGAGTTGGATGAAGTAAACCACAAAGAGCGCCTTCAGTTGAATGCTAGATTGAGAGCTAAAATGAGCTTTGGAAGTTGGGCGCCAAAGTGAACCTGATTTGTCAAGGAGTGCGCCTGACAATGGTGATCACTGGGGTTGAAGAAACTCCTCCCAAACTTAGTCAATTTACAAGTTTCTGACTTTGATCCTGCAAGACAAAAGGTTAAGTTAGTCAAAACCCAGTTCATTCCCTCATTACTTAGAATTAGCCTCCGGGAATGAGGAATAGGCTAATCCATTATACACTTGATGATCAAGCCGGAAACGGGGACATGACAGCAATGATGGTACCTGACATGACAGACCGAAGAATCACTATGTTATTCATTGAAGGATTGAACAATCAGATCAAGCCGTTGGTAAAGGTACAAAGGCCAGCAAATTTAGAAGAAGCAATTGACTTTGCTCTAGATCTTGATACTACTCCTGTATATCAGCCTAAGAAGTTCTATAAAGGCGTTAGCTCTACTCAAAGGAGACCCTCTTTTCCTTAAAAGATGACTCAAGGCACATCTGCAGCTGAAAGAGATGAGCTTAGAAGGAAGAAACTCTGCTTTTCTTGCAAGCAACCTTGGGAACCAGGACATAGATGCCTTGGTAAAGGTAAAGCACATTTGATTGAAGTTGTATCCGATGATGGAAGTGAAGAAGAATCCACTCAGGATGAAGAGGAGGTACAACCAACTCTTAATGTTGTTTCAGAAGAAACATTTGACAAAATAACATTAGCAACTATCTCAGGAGTACCTAAGTATCATGCCTTCCGCATAAGAGGAGTTGTGAAGGGTCAGAGAGTCACCCGTCTTATCGACAGTGGTGCTACTCACAACTTCATTGATGAAGGTTTGGTAGCAAGGCGGGGTCTAACAGTTGAAGACTTCGAAGGATTCCAAATAGCAGTTGCTGATGGATTCCTAATGAGTTGTACCAGAAAGGTGTTGCAATTGCAAATCAAATGGGTGATTATTCTCTACAGGATGATTTCTATGTCGTTGGACTTGGGCATATTGATGTAGTGCTTGGAGTACAATGGTTGCATTCACTTGGAAGAATAGTCCAGGATTTCCAGAAGATGGAATTGGAGTTCATGCATGAGGGCAGAAAGATCAAACTGAAGTCAGTATCAGATGGAAATCCCAAAGTTGTCTCTGCTAAACGAATGGAAGCATTTTTCAGACACAATGATATTGAATGGGCAGCACAGGTCTGCATCAAAGACAACCAAATCCTTTCTACTGAAAAACTTTATCCTGCAGATATCCAGGCAATGTTGGATAAGCATGGTAAGGTGTTTAGGGATATACCTCCAGGAATACCTCCTAATAGAGGTTTTGAACATGTCATTGAATTGGAACATGGGGCGAAACCTGTCAACATCGCACCCTATCGGCATCCAAGGCATTTCAAGATTGAAATTGAGAAGATGATCAAAGAGTTGATCGAGATGGGGCACATAAGGCCCTCATCAAGTCCATTTGCATCATCTGTGGTGCTAGTGAAGAAGAAGGATGGAACAATGCGGATGTGTATCGACTATCGCGCATTGAACAAGAAGACCATCAAGAATAGGTATCTAATACCTAGGATTGATGAACTACTAGATGAGCTGCATGGAGCAATCTATTTCTCAAAGATAGATCTCCAATCTGGTTACCATCAAATTCGTGTTCGTGAAGAGGACGTTCCAAAGACAGCATTCAGATGTCATTATGGACATTATGAATTTATGGTGATGCCGTTTGGACTGACAAATGCACCAACCACTTTCCAGTCCTGCATGAATCATGTGTTCAACAAGCAGTTGAGGAAGTAACTGTTGGTTTTCTTCGACGACATCTTGATCTACAGCAAGACATGGGAAGAACATCTCCAACACTTAGATGAAGTATGAATGTCATGGAGAATCAATCTTTGTATGCAAAGATGTCTAAGTGTGATTTTGGCTTGAAGGAGATTCTGTACCTGGGACATGTGATAGGAGCAAATGGTGTGAAAGTTCAAGAGGAAAAGATAGAAGCTATTCGCAACTGGCCAGTTCCCAGGAATGTGTCAGAACTAAGAGGTTTCCTAGGCCTCTGCAGCTCCTACAGAAGGATTGTTAAAGGTTTCTCACAACTTGCCGCACCTTTAACAAATCTAACAAAGAAAGGTGCTTTCATCTAGTCAATGGAAGCTCAAGCCGCACTTGATAGATTGAAGGAAGTAATGAGTACAACACCAGTGCTGGCTTTGCCAGATTTTACTAAGCCTTTCGTTCTAGAATGTGATGCTTTGGGAGAAGGCATTGGAGCAGTATTGATGCAAGATCGTCATCCCATCACATTCGAAAGCAAAAAGTTGAAGGACACAGAAAGATTGTACTCAACTTATGATAAAGAGATGCTGGCAATCATGCATGCCTTGGCTAAGTTCCGCCAGTATCTAGTTCGATCTAAGTTTGTGGTCAGAACTGATCACAACAGTTTGAAATACTTTCTAGGGCAAAAGGATTTGAATGAAAGACAGCAGAAGTGGGTTGTGAAGATACAGGCATATGATTTCGACATTGAATATGTGAAAGGCAAGAAGAATGTGGTTGTCGATGCCCTGTCTAGAAGACCTGTTGTTCGTGCCCTGAGCAAAGTTTCAGTTAATTGGAAGTCTCAGCTTCTAGTAGAGTAATCCAAATCTAAATTTGCTTGTGAAATCATGGATGGGGTCATTCAGGATGATAGCTACAAGATGGTTGATGATATCATCTATTATAAAGATAGAATCTATCTAACTCCTGAATCAGAATTGAAGCGACAAATTTTGCAGACATACCATGATGATCCACTTGCAGGACACCCTGGCTACTTCAAGACATACAAACAGATCAGGAAAGATTCACTTGGAAAGGACTGAAGGAAGAAGTTCTTCAGTATGTCAGAGAGTGTCTGACTTGTCAGCAAAATAAGACAGAACATACATTTCCAGCAGGATTACTCCAACCACTACCAATTCCTGAACATAAGGGGGAGAGTATCTCTATGGACTTCATCACAGGTCTTCCGAAGGTGAATGGAAGAGACTGTATTTATGTAGTTGTTGATAGATTAACTAAGTTTGCTCACTTCTTTGCAATTCCAATTGAGTCATCAACATTACAAGTAGCTGAGTTATTCTTCCGTGAAGTCTTCAGACTACATGGCCTTCCTAAGACCATAGTCAGTGATCGAGATAGTCAGTACATCAGTGTGTTCTGGAGAGAGCTATTTCGACTAGCTGGAACTGATTTAACACCAAGTACTAGTTATCATCCTCAAACCGATGGACAGACTGAAATTGTAAATAAATGGCTTGAGGGGTACTTAAGAAACTGTGTCTGATCATCAGCGTGCTTGGATTAAGTGGCTATATCTGAGTGAATATTGCTACAACACCACTTTTCACATGTCAATTGGCATGACTCCCTTCCGAGCTTTGTATGGATATGAAGCAGTTTCCTTTGTTGATCTGGCACTGGATGATAGTAGAGCTCCCCGAGCAAGTGAATTGATGACAGATACCCAAGATATTTTGAGAGTCCTTAAGGACAATTTGCAAAGAGCTCAAAACCAACAAAAGTTATATGCCAATAAACACCAGGTTGAAAGAAGCTTTGAAGTAGGTGACATGGTGTTTCTCCTTCAACCATATAGACAGAGTACTTTGAAGAAGTCAGGTGCAAAGAAATTGAAACCAAGGTTTTACGGACCCTACAAGGTGTTGAGAAGAGTAGGGGAAGTGGCATATGAACTTGACTTACCAGCAGGAAGCCGCATCCACAATGTGTTTCATGTGTCGTGTCTCAAAAAGGCACTAGGACAACATGTGGCTTCATCTGATGAGTTACCACCACTCGATGAAGAAGGAATGCTTGCACTTGAACCTGAAAATGTGGTGGACATAAGGGAAAAGAAACTGCGCAACCGGAGCATAAGAGAATATCTGGTGAAGTGGAAAGGGTTGCCAATGGAGGATGCTACTTGGGAAGGAGAGAAGATCCTAGAGCATCCTAACCTTCAATTGCTTGAGGACAAGCAATCCCGGGAAGGGGAGACTGTCATGTCCTCGTTTCCAGCTTGATCATCAAGTATATAATGGATTAGCCTATTCCTCATTCCCGGAGGCTAATTCTAAATAATGAGGGAATGAACTAGTTTTTTACTAACTTAACCTTTTGTTTTGCAGGAGCAAAGTCAGAAACTTGAAATTTGACTAAGTTTGGGAGTGGTTTCATCAACTCCAGTGATCACAATTGCCAGGCGCATTCCTTGACAATTCAGGCTCATTTTGGCGCCCAACTTCCAAAGTCAATTTTAGCACTCAGTAAAGCATCCAACTGGAGGCGCTCCTTGTGGTTAACCTCCTCCAACCCAGCGCCTAGTTCTGAGATAAGCTAAGTTGATGGGGAATGAAGTTTTCATGCTTAGGCGCCAATGTCATGTAGGATTCACCAAAGTGAGCGCCCTGGGTTTTGAAGCATCAAAAGGGTGCCTAGCATAAAGTAGCATGTTAGGGAGCACATCCAACAGGGCGCCTTGATAGAAAAGATTGATAAGTTTCCAAAATGAAGTCTTCTAAGTGAATTAGATGATGAAGAGGGCCTATTCACTTTAGGCGCTAGTTTCTTGTAGCATCATCCAAAATGAGCGCCTAGAACTACATGGCACCAATACATGTTTCCAGGGATCCTCCAGTTAAGCGCCTAGCATGAATGAGTGGTAGATTGAAAGTTTTGAAGATAAGTGAAGTCACTTGGGTTAACTCCTAGCATGGGCGCATATGTTGATCAAAACTCCTCAACTCTAACGCCTGGGATTGAAAGCTATGTAAGGTGTACCTTCTGATGAGATACTTCCTTTTTGGCGCCTAGGGTTGGAATCCTCTCAAATGGCACCCAAGGTTCTATCAACTGCATCAAAGAACTATCTCAAATATTGATCAAATAACCATAGAAATCCATCTTTAATGGAAGGCGCACTTCCTGCCTGCTTTCACTTCCACAATGCGCCTGGCTAAGAGGGAGGTTAGAAGATGTTTGTGGAAGTTCCCAATCAAGGCACTCATCAAAAGGAAGTTGTTATGACACTTTAAATGCTTCACAGATGAAAGATTATCATCTAAAACACTTAGGCGCACTTTTTAAGTCACTGCCACCCCAAGGAAGCGCCTAGATTGGAAAGGCGCATATCCTAGTCTTCACTGTCTGCAGTTGGTGCCTAGCCCTAAAAATCCTACAATTATGACTTATGGCGCCTAGAGTCTAATCCATATCTCTACTGCTCAGTTGGGCGCCTAGAATTGAAGTCTAAGAGAGGCACACTTCTTTGGTAGCGCCTAACCTCAAACAGCGCCTTGATCAATTCTAATAAGCGCCTCGAGGAAATGAAATAAGTTAAGTGTCAAGCTACCTTTCTGGATCAAGATGACAACATTTGGAAGCTCTTCTCAAATTAGGCGCAATCTCATGATGTCACCACCTCAAACTGACGCCTAGAACAAACAGGGCGCATTTGCATGTCACAGACACCTCAACTTGGCGCCTAGACAGAAGATAAGGTAGTTGTAACTACCTGAGCTCTCATTGGTCGAGAGGGTGACTTTGGGATTCGTGACAAGGTCTTTGGATAAGTTTGCCAACTCAGGATGAGTTGTCGAGAGGAATATTCCCTTGGATATGCTTCTTGGGAAACGTGCCCTGGTTCCTCTTTGTGCATTGAAAAACATGCCTTCATTGCCTTTGGAAGGCCTATAAAAGGAGGAGCTCTCTCATTCATTTGGTATCTTATCTTTTGGCAAATTTCTCTCTGCAAAGCTTGTAGCTTGTATTCTTGAGACCTGCGAGTTTCAAGTGTTGGGGTGATGCTCCCTCAACTGACAAGGTGATGCTCCCTTGTTGTATTGTGAGGTGTTGACATTCAGTTGACATCATTGAGTTCAATTGAGTTGATCAAGTGAGGAAGACATTGTAAACATTAAGGCTTCAAGGCCTTCCTTTGTATTTCCATTTGAATAAGTTTGTAACTTCATGCTATTGAAAGCATTATCTCTGTAATAAGACATTTGCATTGAATCAAGTAATAAGACAAGTACCCAGCTTCAAGATTGATTCATTCAAGTTATTATCTTTGATATATATGTGATTCAGTTGTTGAGTAGTTGATTTATCTAAGTTAAGGAAAAAAATTAGTAGAACTAGTTGGGTATCTTACATTGTTTTGTATAGTTTATTGCAAAATTATTTTGCCGCACCATGGTGGGGGCTTCAACAAGAGGCAAGGGAAGGAATCCTATCACCTAGAAATTTTTTGGACAAGGATGATCTAATAATTAAGGAGAAGAGCTCCATAGATATGGAATCTCTTAAGGATAATATTTCGACACTAAGAGAGGAAATGAAAGGGTTCACTAAGAGTGAAGATATCCAAGCATTAGTGAAAAGATTTGAGTCTCTTAAGAGTTCTATGGACTCTAAGTGAGTGGATTCACATCATAAGATTTGGAAAGAAGGTGTGTCTTTTAAGAGACATAATGCTTTTGGGATTGACTCAAATCTAAAGATAGACAATCACCCAAACAATTCTATGGCTAGGCACTTCACACCAAAGATGTATATGCAAAAGTTTGAGGGCAAGGATCCAACCAATTGGCTTTGCCAAATGGAGCATCTTTTTTATATCTTCATCATGTTCTAGGTCCACAAAAGGTTGCAATGGCATCCTTATACCTAGAACCAAGCCAATTCATTTGGTATTGTTGGCTATGTGAAGAAAAGAGAAAGAAGGAATGTGTTGTCACATGGTCCTTTTTTTTCAAGAGGAACTCACTACTTATTATAGTGACAATCTTATGGATAGCTACTTCAACTAGATTACCAAATTAAAACAAATAGATATGATCAAGAACTATGCTCAACAATTCCAATCTTTGTCTTTAAGAGTGGAGCATGTTATAAAGAAAATTTTGAAGGAATTATTTCTAGGGGGTTTAAGGGACCACATCAAATATGAGATATACATGTTCAATCCAACTTATGTGTCCCAAGCAATGATTATGGCAAGACAGGTAGAGGAAAAGTTTTTGGCTAACAGAAGTGAGAAATTCCCTAGAAACAACGATTGGAGGACTCCTCCATCATCATTCCTTCAGCATATGAGATTGATGCCTCACCAAATTGAAGAAAAAAGGGCCAAAGGGTTATATTTTAACTATAACAGAAAATACAGTAGAGGACATAAATGTGCTGAGAAGAAATTGTTTTACATTGCAGGCACCGATGATGAAGAAAAGGATGAAGAAGACGCAGTAGTGGTTGTGGAAGACTTGGAAGATGTTCAACCATCTATTTCCATGCACTATCAAGTATTGGCACCCCACAATCCCTTAAGGTACTGGATTCCCTTAAACAACAAAAGGTAACAATATTGATTGACCCAAGGAGTACTCGTAACTTCATCAACAATAAGTTGGCAACATAATTGAACTATTTTGTTTACCCAACCCAAGAATTTTTAGGTTATGATTATAGATGGAGGTATGGTCAATTGTTTGGAAAAACACCACAATATTAAACTCACCATGGGAAACTACATGCTTGATTGTCCTATGTTTGGCATCCCAATGGCAGGAGAAAACATTGTTTTGGGAGTCCAATGGCTCATTACCTTAGGAACAACTGAGATGAACTTCCAAGAGTTGTTCATACATTCTCACTTAGAGGGTAAAGCATTTGAACTAAAGGGGTTGCATGCAAAGTATCCACAGATGGTAAGCTCACACCAAATGCAAAAGATGCTTAACAAGGGGGTAGATAGGGATGTCGCTCAATTATTGTCATTAGAAGTGCAACAATCAAAGATTCCTACATTGCCAAATATGCAAGCTATTTTGAGGGATAGGCCGAAAGGATTACCTCCCAAAAGATATCTTGATCAAGTCATTCAATCAATACTAGGGTACCATCTACCATCCTTCATTTCTTCTTCAAAGGTACACCAAAAGGTTAGAGCAATGGAAGAACGCATTCAACATCAGCAAGAGCAACTCTCTAGTCTCAAGGAGAACACGGCAAAGGCACAAAACAAAATGAAGTGACAAGTTGATTAGTGTAGAATTTTAATGCAAACAATACTACCTAAGCTAGATGCTGAGGAAAGACCATCTTGGAGCCTAAGTTAATTTTCCAAACATGCACAAAGAAGTTAAAGACTAGAACAATCACAGAGTATCTCATTAAATGGAAGAATTTTCTTGTCGAAGATGCCACATGGGAAGATGAAGATTTTGTGTAGAAACATCAACAATTGATCTACATCAAGGGCAACGCTTAAAAACGGGTAGCATGCTACGCCCTTAATCCTATAGTATGCATAGGGATATGTGTAGTAGGCTTGTGGGTAGCATAACTCTTAATTAAGTTATAAGATCATTAATATAATCTTATATAGGTAGTTAAGTAGATTTGGGCAACATCCATGGCATAAGCATGGTATATACAGGAGGTAGTGATTGTTTATTAGCATCATATTGTAAATTGTGTTCTCATTGGAGACTTTTGAAGGTTTGCCCCATTGAAGTGGCTTATTATTCTCAAAAAATATCAAGTATTTGCAGCATATTTCCTACTATATTCTTCTCTTGTGCAAGTTACTTCATTACAAAATCCTATAAAGTATTCTTTAGGGCTACTCAAACAGTTCATTAGCAAGTCATCCATGTAAATTCCAATGAACTGAATGACAATACTTGGTCATACTTTTGAGGGCTTGATTGAGAAGGGCAAAGATGTAGATAATATAAGTTGAGGGCATAGATGAGATGCCACATTAGTTCCGGACTTACTGTTCCCCACACAAAGAATGAAATTCATTCTAACCAAATAGAAAGGAGAACTTGATTGTAGCATATCAAAAATATGCATCAGAATCATTTGCATGAAATGTGGCAAGAGAACTTCCACTGTCAAGGCCCAACAAAGAAAATGGCAAAAGGTCATCTATTGGAAATAACAACATTAGATCCCACTAAAACACACGATAGATGTAATTAATACCTCATCCATTAAGTTAGTGAAACTATAGTATTGAGCCTCAGACTCGGTGAGTACTAGGAAAAGCTGAATATTCTACTCAAATTTGGACACTGAAAAAATTCAGACAAATCTCAGCAATTTTTAAAAAATAAAGAATATATAAAACATTGTACTTAACATTTCTTATTTTTTATTGTTTTGCTATTTTTTCTTATTTTTGTTGGCAGATTTAGCAAGTTTTCACCAGATCTGCCTTATTTCAGTGCTATGACTAAAAATAAATAACTCCTACAGCCTTGGCTCCTTTGGCTCTTGAAATGTGAAAGGGAAACAGGGGCCTAGAGGATTCTTTTCAGAGAATGTCTATTAATGCTAAGCTGGAAGCATTTGCCAATAGATAAGAGTAACAACTAACAGTTATCATCTTGATTTCCAGTATGGATTTTCAGTGCACATTTAAAGTAATCTTAAAATCACATTAATTTTTTATTGTTTATACTAAGCATTAATCATAATACATAAATCAGAAAACTTGTTCAATAAATGTGCCAACAAACTATCAAAGAATTTGTCACAGGCAGCAAGCGAGCTACTCTAGAAAATACTCAATGCAGGTTATCTATAAGCTACTACATAGAGTTTTGTGATAGTCCAAATCAGGTAGCAGCCCTCAAGTTTATACTATTATACAAATACTAAACTTATTGATGGTCATGATAAGAATTCCTCCATCCTAAATAATATCAAAATCAAAAGGAACTACTATTGAGATAACCACCCAAACAAATTTTCATAAGAGATGTAGGCCATTTTTCTCAAAAACAACTCAAGAAAATGGGCAGCCTATCCAAATGGTAGTATATAAGTTGTCCTAGAATACCATTAAAATCATAGAAATACTTAGCATTTAAAGTAACATCTGATATTGGCCATCAATTATGAACAGAAAGAGAAATGTTTATGGCCTTAAATGAACAGAAAGTAATCAAAAGGAATGGTAAGTAAAATGTGCGTCACAGATAAATGCCTTAAGGATGCTTGAGATAAATGTGAAGAGAATGCCTTAAGGATGCTTGAGATAAATGTGAATGTGCAAGTTACAAAAGATAAGAATCAACAAACAGTAAATAATGCATAGAAAGACATCTTAATGTATCACCATAATACATAGGAATATCTATGCTCCCCAGGAACGCGTCCCCTTCCCAAAATGACCCCGTCCCCCATAGGGGATGTTTCAGGGACACAGGGACGGGTAGGAAATGTCCCCCTCCCGTCCCCTGTTTTTTAAAAAAAAATAGGAAACATCCCCGAGACAGCAAATTTTTTAAGGGGAAGCCGGGGTACATTAGGGGACAGTTAGCCATCCCTGAGACGGCCAAGGACATCCCCGACCATCCTTGGGACGGCTGACGTACCTAGGCATGTTTTGAGTCATTTTAAAAAAACACAGATTTTAGGCTTGATGGTGAGGGCTTTGCCCCTCAACCCCACCCTATATCGCGACAAAGAGCACAACAAGGGCGCTGCCCCTTGACCCTGCTTACAACTTCATATAATCAATGAAGAGGAATAGGCTTACCTCTTGAAATTGGAGAAGTTGGTGGTTGTGCATGGTGCCTTGCAATGGCATATTTTCTATGTTTTTTCCATTTTGTAGTTGAAACTTGCAGCCTTTGTCCATTTTGTTGTAATTTTTATATAATATATATGCACATTGTTAATGAAAGCAATTAAATTATGTTAATTTGCTTGCCAATTCTCATGTGAAAAGTTGAAAACTCAATTCAAGTCTAATGTTATTGTTATGTATTTATTTTTAAGGTTCTATAATGTCTATGATGAATGCCTTATCAATGTTATCATATAAATATTTGAAATTTCCTTACATTTTAAAATTTTCCTTTTTTTTTTAATAGCTATCCCCTGCCGTCCCCATCCCGGAAACTTGGGATTAGCATAGAGGATTATAAATACTCATTCTATGACTATAAAGATCTCAGAAGACGTTTCCGAAGATGTAAACCAAAACAAACGCTTTGTAATTGTGGGGATATCAGGACCAGTCCTAGGAGGCAACATAGCAGCTCTCAGAGATGGTGCATCTCTAATCATCCAAGTCTGATAACCTCCTCAAACAGTCAAACAAGCTAGTAATGCATTCTCTACTGACAAATTTATTGCATGCCCTTAAAAAACATATAAGTTTGTAAAGACACTCATATACATTGGGTCCATAGTCTGTTAGCCCCTACTAACAGCTCCTTTACCCACTAGTACAAATAGATAGTTATAGGAAACAAGTAATGACATCAAATTGTTTCTCCTGTACTTGTCTTGTGACAAGGTGTTTCTAGTGAATAAATAGCTTCCTAAAAGAGCAAAGCATATCTAATTCCCATGTCTACAGAACATAGAGATATTTTCCAATTTCTTCAAAGTAAAGTAAATAACTGATACTAAATATCTAGGGATGAGACCTAGCTTAATCTAGGGTTGGCATTGGCAAACTCTAATGTACCTTGGACAAAACTCTGAACTGTGTGTCATGATTTGTTAAAGGTATCCTAATAGGGTAATAACTTGATATAAAGCACAAAGGAAGAGCTCAACATAGAAGGAAAGAAAAAATTAAAAGGACTGTGCGAAAAAGAAATGTATGCAACTATCCTCCTGATATGTCAACTGTGATAATGCAGTCTCCTGATATGTCATCTTTGATGGCTTTTAGATTATTTTAATTGATAGGATATGAGGCTGGAAACATTTGAACGAATAAGTTGGTAGGTAATATTCTGGAGAAATACAAATTGATGATAATTTTGTGATAGCCAAAAATGCAATAAAACACCAGACAGAGAAAATGTAAATATTACATGGATTGCACAACATAGACCCCGTCTCTGAACACTGTAAAACAAAGGCAGATTGGATTAGACAAAATCAGGAAGAATTTTTGAGGCTAATCTTCTATCATCTTGTCCTTTTTAACAAAATTGTTCCTAAAGGTTTATTACCTGAAAAGGAATATTCATCTCACCTTTTAAAATGTAATCAGTTTATATCAAAAATTGCCAAATTTTTACTAAAATACATGTAAAAATTTTAAAAGTCGATAGATTGATGCAGTCAATAGTTGTGAGGAGATTCATCTCTAAACAATATTTCAATTGTAAATCCATATATAAAATTGTTTTCTTGAAGTCACCTGACACAGAAAAGGTTAAAAAAAAAAGAAAATAGCACATAACAGTTCTTGAGACTGCACTTTGGACCAAGAGGATGACAAGGAAATTTATTTTTTACGGATAGAAAGAAAACTTAATGATTGATAAATTAATGAAACGAGTAACATTCATTATTCGAATGAAAAATCACAATGGTGACTTCATAAGTAAGGTATACAAGGATAGAAAACTTAACTTGAAGCAAGGAGAAGAAACATTAATACTTGAAACACATTGTGGCTAATGTTGAGAGCAAATAGGGATTAATGCAAGAAAGAAGATTGGTCGATGAGAAGTGGTTGAGAAAGATTTGTGATATAATGTGATGATGATGAAGACAACTGAGATGTGCAATTATGATGAAATAAAAAAAAAAGCCACACAAAAGAAAAGACAGAAGACAGACTGAACATGTTGCAAATAGCTAAGGATAAACATGTTCGGAGGGGGAACATTCAAATTTTGATAATAAAAAGGCAAACATGAAGTTCTAAGAGATATCAAGAACATGATAGGAAGAAAAAAGGATTGATTGATAGAGTTCAATGTCTCATCAGTGGCCTAACACGACAATGTCCTTTAAAAGGATAAAAATTATGAGTACAAAAGTGCAAAAATGTTGTCCTCAAGAGCAATGTATAGACCTATCTAAAGATCTATTAATCAATTAGGAATCATTACCCATTTAATATCCTGATGTCATTCTTTTGATTTGGGACTTCAGCCCATGTAGTCAATGCAATCCATAACCCTGTGTGAAGCATTCAAAACCTCCCACCCAATAAAATAGGTAACATTCAGATAAAGGTGTGCATATTAAAATGGATTTAGTGATAAAATCATAAATACAATCCCCAATAATGAAGTAAGTTGGAATAGGCTAATAGACCATAAGGCTATATGCAAAATACCCCCTCAAGATTGCATAAGGTTAAACTTTGATAGGGTTGTGTTAACATTTGAATTTGTCACCTCAAGCCCTTGAGGAATAGGCCTGTCATTCACCCTATGGATAGTGGTGAATTCAATAACAATATGTAGGAATCTCACCACCATTATGATTTTCCTATGTTTGAGAGAGGCAGCTCCCTTATATGATTGGGATTTTTGTATTTTTGTGTACCTTTTACGAGAAAGCACAAAAGGACCACAAAAACAGAAGAGGGAAAGAAAAAAGAATGAGCAAAACACTAGGTGAACTAAATGTTCGAACTTCAAAGGAACATCTAGAAAATTCAAGAAAAATGAAAATATTTCAGATCTGAATCCCTGCTCCCTGATGGCAACAGAAATGTATGTGTGATTTGCACAATGGAACAGCCAGAAACACAAAGTTTTGACAGATCAGGCAACATGCAGATGATAAAAAGTTTCACCATTCAAACCCTGCATCACAAAGTATGAAAAAGAGAGAAAGCATACCATGCAGTTGAGGAAAATTTGTAGGATGTGATTAAATTTCATTCAACAAATTGAGAAACCAGATTTTGTAAGAAAGAAAGGTGTTACCATATCCACTTTTGAGCATTATTGTATTCCATTATGTTGAAATTACATTCTACCAAAACTGGGAAGGAGATTACAAACACTCTTACACATGCTAATAGAGAAAGAGTCTGTTGGTTTTTGTCAAAAACTTAAAATCTAGCAGCTCTTGGAAAGCCTCCAACTTCTAAAAACTCAATTCCTACAATCTAGAAACCTAACGTCTACCTTTTTTATTACATCTTATTTCTGCTTATATATTACATTACATGGTGAAATTGCTTGTGTAATAATATTCTACCAATCATAACCTTGCATACATTTTGCATGTCTTGGTCCATAAATAACTTCACACACTTTGATAATTTATTTAATTCTAAAAAGAAAGAAATAATTCTTATTACGTGTAAAGGTAAACGTAACTTAAAAAAGGACCTTTTCAATGACTTGAAGTACATAAATCAGACTTCCCTAGACACACTAGACCATCATAACATGATAAGTATATTGGACTACATAATGACATATAAAGATTGATCATGAAGTATAATGCCAAACCAGTGCCATATCTATTGGGCAACAAAAACAATGAAGATTGCATACCATGGAGTCTCACTCCTGCCAGATCAATGAATGAACCACAATTAAAATCACATAGTTTCTCTTGAAATGGGGTCCCATTGAGGTATAACTTTGACCATGATGATGTATGAAAGGTGATTCTATTTGGGAAGTTCCTACATGATGAAGTCATGTACCCAAGTGTCCTCACGTACCCGAATTGAAAATATAGGCCCCAAATAAAGGTTTCTGAATGCATCAAAATGGAGCCATTGAAGGTTTTACTATTGTTTCCAAAAATAGGGGGTAATAATTGGCTCAATCTAGGGACTACATAACATACTTAGGGTGCAAGAGAGACTCATAAATCTCTAGAAATGATCGTGTCCAACGTGTTTGGAATGTGACACTTGGGTTCACCGATGATCTTGTTCTCCTCTTCCAAGTCTCAAAGGAAATGCTAGTGTCACCATTTTATGATGAAATACTCTATCCTTTCCTATGGACACTTTATGGGAATTTTTGCTCATGTTTTTATTTTTTTTATTTTGCTTTGTTTTTGAAGCCTGAGATCCCACCATCTAAAAATATTCATGTCATTGAAAATTCATGCCAAGAAACGAGTTCGAGTGCCCCATTGCATTTCAATTAGTTATGGGCACAATTTGAAACAATGCTTTGTTATTGAAATGTGCATAAATGCCATAGGGGAGTGTTGATGATGTTTTTGTGACAACAACATTTAGAATAAAACAGTAAGTGTCCTATCCTCCCTTGAACAAAGCATAGTTGAAAAACTCGCCAAAAGCAAAAACTCGCCAAGCCCGAAAAACTCGACTCGCCAAAAACTCGGCAACTTAAAAAATTGTTTAAATTTCATTAAAAACGCATTTTTTTTGCAAAATTCAATGATAAGATGCATCCAATGAGTCAATAAATGAGAAACAAGCTGAGTCTAGTTGTATTTGATTGATTTCAAAGCAAATTGGGTACAAAATGGCATCCTCATGTGGAATGCGCTAATACTGATAGTCTGAAACAAAATGAAAATAGCAAATTATTTTTGTAAAACTGAAAGTAAATACTAAATACTACATCTTCCTCTTCCCAAGCCTAGTGAAAACTAGGGGAGTGGTAGAACTAGAGGGTCTAGTCCTAGGAATCTGCTATGGCTCCTCCATCCTCGGCATGACAGACCATGGCTCAACCTCCATCCTTGATGTAGATGCTGGTAGTGGTACTGGTGGCAATGTCTCCTCCTCATCCTCCTCATCCTCAATGTCATCCAATGAGAATCCCAATCCACCAATTCCACCCCCCTCGTCCATTGCCTATCTCTCCAAATCATAGATCTCATCCTCGGAAAACAATGAAGGTTGCTCATCCCACCCTGTCCAATCACTATAAGGATCTATCTCATCCAAATCAATTGGATCATCTGATATTTCCTCTACCCTTCTTGTGCGCAGCCGAAGATTATATTACATATAGACAAGGTCATTGAGGCTTTTCTGAGCTAGCTTGTTCCTCTTCTTCGTGTGGATGGCAGATTCTAAGTCTGAAACCTGAAACCCTGAATTTGGCCAAGTCTGAAACCCTAAAACCCTGAAAATTTGGTTAAGTCTGAAATCTGATGGACCCTCAAAAATTTAGAATCTGCATGTTAAATCCCATGGATCCGGAACCTATCTCAAACATCCTGACAGTATATTTCAAAATATTTAAAGTATAGGAAATTCAATATCTCAACATATACTTAAATATATTTTGAAATATACTGACCAAGCATGTTCCTGGTTAAATGCCCCTTTTGCCGAGTTTTTGGCAAGTTTTTCACAAAAACTCGGCAAGTGAAATAGGTGAGTTTTTGCACGAACTACTCGCCATCAAAAAAAACTCGCGAGTTTTTTGAAACTCGGCAAGTTTTTCGCGAGTCTTGCATCTATGGAACAAAGTATCTCGAATGCTAAACTATGTGATCAAGCGAGAGTACTCCAAGGTTCCTTGAATGTCAGTTCTTGACTTGCACATGGATAGACTCAGTGAATGGATGTGATCTTGTGTAATGTCCCCTTCTGGTAAGAACACTTAAACCTGAATCTGCATTCAAAGTGATTCTCAAGGAGGACAATAGATAAGTAAGATCAATGATGATACTTTCGTTTCATTATTTGTTAAAGGATTATTTATTTCCTAATTGTTACTTGTATATTGATAACTATTTCATAATACATATTCCTTATTACTTTCTTTATGGAACTAGGCTTTACATGTATAGGGCACGCTAAAACCATCTCTTGACCCAGCCTACGGGAGACTTGTCCCAGCCTACGGGCCTTCTTACGGATGGGATTACTCCGCCTCTCCCCCACAATACCTAATATTCAAAGAATGAAGTAATAGAGAAATGTATATATAGGAGTAACACTAGGTTTATCTCTCCATGTTATCTCCTTCTATTCCGTAACCATGGACGGGGAATTATATGTCTCGGGTGCGTTGAACCCTCTCCAATGCATCATGAATGGAATTACTCCGCCTTTCCCTGAGACTCTTGCCTAGGGCGCGTTAAACCCTCTCCAATGCATTGTGATGGAATTACCTCGCCTTTCCCTGACAAGACCGCCTCTCCGATAGTCGTAAGGAATGGAAGTGATGAGATGGTTATGGATTTCTCCATAAGTTTGTATTTATTTATATGTGACTAACATCTTGGCCTCACAGCACAATTGGTCAATTATACATAAACATATTCCTTATCATCATTAGTGACTTCTTATACATAACTAAATTCATTTATCATGATAGTCTATTCTTACATTCATGATCATATCCAAGACAATCTCTTGTTCTATATTCCTTCATCTATTGTTAATCATCACTTATTATTCATACATGCAATCCATTTATGCTAATAACATGAAAATTCAGAAATGAAAATATTACTTCTAATGCGTAATGTATTGACACTTTTGTCAGCCCTAATATATTTTCTGTGACACCATATTATTATGTGTATTTAACAATAATATTCATACAGCACATTATATATCAGTTTTGTCGTTATGAAAGAAGGATCAACAATGCATACCTTGATAATCCGCTTCTATATCTGTTGGCGCATATAAGAACAGTAATCCTTCTTAGATTTCAATCCTTGCTGTTGAGATTGCTTTCAAACTGGGCTGGTCGTTTCTCCCGCGAATTTCTTTATGAGTTCTTCGGTGAACTACTGATATGCTTTGTATATGACGTTCTATGATTGTTTGATATATGTTATTTGCTGATGTCTTTGATGCTGCGTATGTGTTACTGGAGGATCAGATCTGTAGGTTATTCGATTCTTGATTGATGTGTTCGATGCCTTAGATATTGATGAGATTGATTCTTTTCTTAGGTTGCTACGTATGTATCAATATTAATGCTTGGGTGGATTGCTTAATCTAAATCGAGGAAGATACTTGCTGAAGTGATTTGATGATGGAAATTATATAAGATTATTCCATTGATTGGTATTCCATTGTGTTCTTTTTCCCTCTCCCCGATGACTTCCTCATCGATCTATCTTTTATGTCTTTTTTTGTTCAACAGTCGTTACCCTTCAAGGAGACCTCTATCTATATAGTTTATTGGGGATTATTTACCAATCGTTCCCTTGCTTTAGGATAGCTTTAGTGAATGCTAATTATCCTATTCGCTGTCTTAACAACAGCGTTCCTTTCCTTGTTACTAGTTATTTGTCTTTGTTTGCTGGTGGTTATCTTTATATTAACAAGTCATTGACTTGCAAAGAACCGCAGCACTTAGTATCATATGAAATGAATCTTTATCTTAAGACTTTTTGTATTATAAGTGGACCTCCTTTAATATACTCTTTATATATATATTAAAAGATATTATTTATATATTATATTTTATATTTTGTATTTATATTTATATTTATATAATATACATCATATTTAATAATATATCATTATAATTATAATATTAAAATTGATAATATTATATTATTATAATAATTGATTATAATAATATTTAATTTATTAATATTTATATTTATATTCATATTTATATTTGTCATTAAATATATATGATATTTTAATTATATTAGAATATAATAATATTGATTAATATAATATAATATCATTTAAAAATATAATAATATTATTGTATATCCAATTCATCGTCTTTATCATGATGTTTAAATCTTTAATTTAAACAATGCCTTAGTATCGGCATATGACATCTTGTTGGTAATCACAAAGGGACTTACGCTAAATTGCTCCTCCTTCATGGACATGGATTGTATTCCTTACTCCTTATTCCTTGGATTTGTGAATGAATGGAATTCCTTCAATCTATCTAAAAAGAAATATCAAAAGGAAAGGGCTAAGAAAGGTAATCTAAGGACAATGAAATGATGGACAATGCTTCGATAGACAAATTCCTTCCAACCGAGCTTCACTTCGCCATGAGAGCAACAACTACACAAAACTAGTGCAATCTTCAAAGGAAATATGAAGGATTTTCAAATTGCAAACATGCATCCAAATACCCACAGCTGGCGTAACTTGAATGAACATCCACAATCGAACTATTGCAACAATGGGGTTCAGGCTAACTTTGCATTGCAAATCACCAACGGCAATCCACAAAAAGTATGAACCAAGGAATTCATCAAATATCTTCACATTTATTCATCAAATCAATGAACTTTAACTAAAATCTATCTAACTTGCTTTGAATCATCTTCAAGAAATTGGAAACCATGCTAACATGCCAAAGCAACACAAGTTTCACCAAGCTTCAATGAGAATGTATTGATTTTGGTAGTATCTTTACAACAATTTGCCAAAGTCTTGTCAATGCTTCAAGAGCTTCTACTCTAATATCTAACTTCCTAAGAATTTAATCATAATCCTCTTTACAAATGAAGAGAGCGAGCTTTATATAGAGCTCAAGATTTACAACCAAGGGCCCAAATTGATCTTGGAAATCAATGGCCAAGATTAATACAACACATGAGGTAGTTACAACTACTTCTGCTTTTGACCAATGAGATGTTTACAACATGTTCTTCTAGAAGATTCCATCCTTATCTTTATCTTAGATGCCCAAGTTCAGTGTATCTGGACATGTCGATGTGGCGTAATACGATTAGTTGACGATGACTAGATGCCACCTCAGCATGCTTATCCTTGAATGTTCCTTGAACTTGGAAACTGTCTTGGTGTTGTACTTCGTTTGGATTTCTTGCATTGGTGTTGGAATTCTTGGTGCAATTCTTGATTTCCTGATGATGAGCTCGATTCTCTTGATGGATGACGTACTGGGTACTTGTTCCTTGGAATTTCCTAGGATTGACCTTCTTGTTCCAGAACTGAAGTCCTTGATGTGGAATTTTCCTTTGTCTTGTTGTCTTGAACTGGAATTCCTGATGTGTGTCTCATCATGTCTTGAACTTCCTTGGTCTTCGTCGGAAATTTCGTGAAGTCTTCTTTGTCAGTGAAAGTAATTTCCTTATCCGACATTGGAAGTCTTTCACAATTTCTTGAACATGTTCCTTGCTCCTAAAGTGGATGCAATTCCTGCACTCGCCAATCACCTATGAAAGTAATTCAAGTGAGGATCAAGGATAATTGCAAGAAATACATTTCGAATGTCAGGAAAATTCACTTCGGAAGTAAACAATTCTTGTCAAACAATGCATATGGATGAAATTTCCATGCAAAACAATGCATTTCCTAACTTGTGAAGAAGAATAAGAAATAATGACACTTGCAAACAATTATCCTTCACAAAAATTTGTCTTCTTCCTTAGTAAAATTTGCTTCCTCAATGAAGGAATTTGTCTCTCCTCTTCTTTGGAAAGAATTCACTGCTCTTTGATGGGTTTTCTGCTCTTTTGAATGAAATCTGATTTAAAGGCCTGCTCCGATTATAAATTTCTGCTCTTCTTTTTTCGAAATTAACCACCTTCTAGTGAAATTTGCCCTTGTCTTTAGGTGAAATTTCTGTCCTCTTTAATGAAATTCTGCCTTGAAGTGGATCCCTTGATGAAATTCACTTCTGCTGCTCAGAATTTTACCTTTGAAGTTTGTATGAAATTCACTTTGTATGATGGATTTCGCCTTAGATGATTGGAAATTTGTCTTGTCTTCTTGAAACCTGATTTGAAATCTGCCTTGTCAATTGAAATTTTGCTCTGCCCAAATGAAATTGTGCTTTCAAATTCGAATTGCAATGTGAAATTATAATGTGAGATATCTCCTTTATATAGACTTTTGGGCAATTTTCCTCTTTATAGGCCAACCTTGCTAAGGATTTTTGCAAACTTGTTTAGGCCGACCTTGTTTAGAGGAATTAACATTTGATTTCTGATCTGGCCGACTTGTTTACTGGATAATTACCAACTTCCTGAGGCCGACTTGACTTGGAGTTTTTCATGGGCAGGATTCCTTGTGTCAAGTGGAATCCTAAGCGGCTTTTCATGCTTGAAGTGAAATGTCTCTTTTCCTAGTGGATTTCCTTATGTCTAATGCAGTACCCTCTTCCCCTGGGCGCATTTTCATGTGTCAACTGCAATGTTTTGTTGGGCAGATTTTCATAAGTGAAGTGGAATTTGTTAGGCTGCAGTCCATGGATGCAATGCAATATTACTTGAGCAGCCTTCCACATATGAATTGCAATGATCTTAGGGCGCATTTCCATAGGTGAAACGGAATGTCATTCTCCTAGGGCGGAATTTCACTAGTCTTCTGGAATATTTTCCCTTGAGCGGACTTCCTCTGTTGAACAGGAATTGTTGTGATCTAGGGCGGCTTTTCTTGATTCAACTGGAATGATCCTCTTCCCTCGGGCGGATTTGTAGGTGTGAAGTGGAATGTTCCTGTGTTGGCGCAATTTCACATATGAACTGGAATGTCTCTTTGGGTGGAATTCCATGATAGAAGTGGAATTTAACTTCATTGCTTATTCTTATCACTCCTAGGCGGCTTTACATATGGGAACGGGAATTTCTCTTTATTTGAAGCGCATTTTCATGTTGGAAGTGAAATATCTTAAGCTAAGCGCAATTTTAGTACCTAACTGGAATCCCACCCAAGACTGGGCGAAAATCCTGATGGCAAGTGGAATTCCGCCAGTTTTTTAAGGTCCCTGTCTTCCTATACTTTAAATATTTTGAAATATACTGTCAGGATGTTTGAGATAGGTCTTGGATCCATGGGATTTAACATGCAGATTCTAGATTTTTGAGGATCCACCAAATTTCAAACTTAATTAGTTTTTCAAGATTTCAGGACATCAGACTTAGTCAATTTTTCAATGTTTCAGGTCAATTTTTCAATGTTTCAGGGACTTTGAGTAGGAACTTGGCGAGACTTGGGCGAAATTATACTACCAAACCTACAAACTCAAAGAAAACCTAAAACCCTAAAGCGAAAAAGAGGGGGTCCCCATTTGCAATGGGGAGATGTTGTGAAAACGTCACAATAGGGAGCTCGTGTGCTATCATGCATTACTACTACACCATTCGCCCTTCCATATTTTCCTTGCCTATGTATGAGTTCACTTGTTGGTTCCCAAAATAACCACAATCCAAAACCCTAAAACATTATCCAATCACCTGGGCCAGGGGTGTCATCAAGGTGATTGGAAAGAGGTTTATCAACAAGCTAAAGATGATTTTGGCCAACTGATAGGAATGGGTAAACTCCTCTTCACTCCAAGCTCAGCTAGACTTAGGAGGGATATTCCTAGAGGCGTTAAATAGAGCATAAATAAACACTTACAGCCATACCCAATGTATGCTTGACCCCCATAGTTGTCACTAGGCGAAGACAACTGGCTACACAAAACCTCTTAAAGTTGATGACTGCACCTTACACATGCACCCGAAGATGGCAACATAATATCCCACAAGATGAATCCATTTAACTTTACTTACACAAGCTACAAGGTGCAGGTGTGCATGAACATAACTCTCATAGGATTAAAACAGTTTTGGATTGCTTGAGATTCATCCCTGGTTATAAAATTGAGTCATGAACAACATGTGAAACCCTAAACTAAACCTATTCCTACAATGAACAGGATAGAGGTTATATTAAAAAGAGTGATTGATCCTTCCCCAATATGGATCGATGCCTACTCCATTGGGCAACAGAGTCATAGAATGCAAGGAAGAAGGAAAATATGCAACAGAGGATCAACAGAACCAACTATATATTCACATACATATCACAAATAGATTTTCATGTGATGAACATACTTAATAATCCAAGAAAGAACTGCAAAGATTCATATGCAACAAAGGAATGGCAAATACAAAGCTTTGTATTAACATGACTGTTGTCACACACTTCCAAACCTCGGTTACAATCATGCCAACAAATGTGGCAAGGGAAAGCATACAACTGCGATTATATATTTGCCAAAATCATTACAAACTCCCATGGAGACATACCATTACACGCAAATCTGCCTTACAAATCCTTCCTACACTATGTTGAATACAGCCCTTCACTTGCAAGCATTACTTTTGCTTCGTTTGATGCCCGAAACTTTTCCTTAGGCGCTCCCAGAGTAGACAATTGATTCCCAAACCAACAACTAAAAAAATCTCTCTTTGGTATATATAGTGTTCCATTTTTGTTTGTTGTAGCACTATGGGCAGGAAAGCAAATTAGGGCGCCCAACTACTCATTCAAATCCACCTACCACAGCAATAAATCTCTCATCTGCCTCCAACAACCCACAGCAACATCATTAACACATTCATGGTGTCCTAGGAGTAGCCAACATTTGAACAAGAAAGCACACGAAAAAGCCCGTGTTTTTAGCCTTTTAAAACACTTGAAAATTTCTTTTAAAATTGACTTTCGGTGAACTTCCAAGTTCGCGAACCGACAAGTTCGCCGAAAATCTTTGCCATTTCATCATTCTTTTTCTTTGTTCCCTTCATTCGGTCATTTGGCAAAAATGTGAACTTTAGAACCCTTTCGGCGAATTCGCAGGTTTGCAAACGTGCGAACCTGCCGAAAGGCAAAACACTTAGGATTTTTTAGAATTTTGCAAAGTTCACGCAGGTATATACATAAAATATAAGTTTATATTTACTTTCTTATACTTTAAATTATATTTTATGTATATACTGTCAGGATGTTTGAGAGTAGTTTCGGACCTCTAGGAGTTATAATGCAAATTCTAGGTTTTGGAGGATCTCACAGATTTCAAACTTAGTCAAATTTCAGGGTAGACAGCACCAAACACACAAAACAAGGCAAAAACACAAGGACCTCTTGGGAAAGTTTTGATGAATTTGGCATGACTTTGCAAACTTGGGAACCAGAAAATCTAGGTCCCAACACATCTTAACCGAATCTCAAATGAATGCAACTTTTGTAGTAATTTCCAAGCAAAAACAAGAAAAGAATCCTATTTAACTTGCTATCAAAAAGATGTTAATTGCACAAGGGAATCAACTGGTGAACTCAAGCCATAATCCTTTGAATCCCTCCAAATATTATCCCATTGACAATAAAAGAGTGTTGGTGATTGCCCAAAAATGCATGCCACTAATGCCTCCACAAATGCACATACTAATCGTCATGTTCCTCATTGTCCTTTTCATGCTTCATTGTGACTTTGTAAGATCAGGAAGCAATTGTGCCACATGCATTGGAAAGAAGGATTTTTAGCCTTTAATGATGCAGGGGCATCGTCCTCATTTCAGTTTGGTTTTCTTTCTTTTGTTGTTTCAGTTTTGGTGGTCCTCTTTGTTACTTAAATGGTGACTTTGTGGTTCTTGTAACTCCTGTCATTTTTATGTAAAGCAAGATTAAGTGAGGAGTTCCTGTCGCCCCTGTGGTTATGATGTAATTCTTGTCGCAGCTTTTCTACATTGTGTAAATTTGGTCTACCTAAGAAGTCTCTTGTCACCCTGTGACAGGAACCAATTGAGAAGGAATTTAAAATTGTCATAGGTTATTCCTCAAAACTGACAGATGGATGAATTAATCTGGCGTGAACAATTGTAAATGCAGGAGAAGTGACCGATTACGGGGAGTTAGAAACCATCTGGAAGTATCTCATTTCTTGGCAAAAGGGGTCGAGTGTATGAATAGTCGGCAGATGGCCAAAAGACAAAAAGAATGATTTTGTTGCAAAGCAGGCCGATAGTTAGAGGGAATGGGGAAGATGAAGAGATAAGGAACGACAGTTAGGAAGCAAGAAAGGAAGTTGAAGCGGCATCATATCTGCAAAGGGACAGTTGGGAGTTAAGCACTGGAGGTCGTTGGTTATGGTAATGAAGCAGTTAGCATTCGGGTCTTAAAAATGATTGAAGTCGGTGAAGGAAGTGGAACGGTCGAGGCTAATGAAATGGAAGAGGAATCAATATAGAAAAAGCAGAGGCCGAAAAAGAAGGGGTAAGGCCGAGTAAGTGAGTGGCCGATAAGAAGGAAGATAGGAGGAAGGACGATGTGATAAGGAGGCCACAGGCCAAATAATCATAAGTCAGTTAGAGGGAGATAAAACGCCCGTTAGAGGCCGACATGGGTAGAAGCAGCCTATAGTAGATAGTGTTTGATGATCCAGCTCTGGATCGATTACATTGTTGGTTAGGATTTTGGATAGTTTTGTGAGGTTCTGTAATAGTGGCCGATTGGGCTGAAGTTAATAAAAGATTCTAATTCCTGTTATGGAGTTTCTGTAGCATGTAAAGTTCCTACCGTTAGAGGAATGAATGTGTTTGATGATCTGTGTTCATTATTGTTAATGTGCAATCTGTGTATTTTGTCCGAGTTAGTTGACATCCATCCGATAAAGCATTATAACCAGAAAGGCATGAAAGTTGTCCCCAGAGATTAGAGTTAAGTAGAATGTGCCATAAGGGTAGTGAACTTAGAGTTCCTGGCACCTAGAATGTGTCGTTATATGGTTATTTAATTGACTGTCCTGGTTCCTATCATTATGTTATCAGGAAGCCTGTGAAGTAGGGTTATTAAACTGAGTATTAGAGCATGTTTCCGGTTCTGTGCTATCAGATTGGTATTGGAGCGCAGAAAGATCTGGGTGTGTATGTTGAATGTGTATTTGATCTTTGTTGAAGTTTGTGTGTTGTAGTGTTTTTGCTGATTGACAGGGCAGATTGGAGAGAAGAAGCCTAGGTGAGGTAACCGGAAGATGAAAGAAGAAAAAATGATGCAGAAGCAATTTGAGGAGAGTCTCACAAAAAGAGACAAAAGGAAAGAAGACAGAAAGATGAAAGATGCATATTTTGAAAGAGAGCTGGCAGCATTGAGAAGAGACTTAAAGGAATACATGATTGCAAGGCAGAAATGGCTTGAAGAAGAAAGCCAAGAATACTTTTGGGTATGGCCAATGACGAGAAAAGTGAAATGGCCTGTGAAGGAGATCATTGAGAAGAGGAAAAGGCAGAGTATAAAAGCCTTAAGAGGAAATGATAAGAGGATGAAAGGGTTCCAGCAAGATTGGAACAGCAGAGCGTTGCCTATAGAGCAACATGGACCGAAAGAGGTCAAAGAGGTTCTCATTGAGGAGAACAAGGGAAATGTTGAGAAATGGAGCACCGAAGAAGTGCAAGAGGAAGAAAGTAAAAGAAAGAGCGAAGTGTCCATGATGGAGGCACTTGTGAGGACATTGTGGTCCTTTGTTTTATTTGCTAATGTTATGTTTAAATGTGTGTGGACGGGTATGACGAAGGTCAAGAATGAGGCCTTAAAGATGCTAAAAGATGGGGAAAGAAAAACAACCGCCAGTGTTTGAAAAAGAAGTTACAGCAGTATGGCAAGAAGAAGTTGCAGCAAAAGAGTTTGTAAATAAAGAAAAGAAGAATGTTGAAGATGTCTAGCAAAACAAAGAAGATGATTAAGAAGCGAAGGAGTTCTATGATGCTGAAGAAGAGGTTGCGGATGAAAGAGAGGAAACCTATGAAGAAGACAAATTGTCAAGCAATGAAGATAAGGATAGCAGCAAATCTGGACAGCAAGATAAAAAAGAGGTACATGTGAGTACAAATCTCGATTTTGTTCATAGGAATGAACTTAAAAGTGTGATTAGGCAAGTTGAGAGAGAAAAGAAAGAAGGACATGGGTACATAGTCCCACGTTGGCTTAATGGACAGCATGGAAATTGTAAATTAGAAGATGGTTATGATGTAGTTTGTAACAGAAGACAAATGCCAAGCATGAGGGGCATGTTTGAGTACAAGAGGAGACAAGATGAGAGGACAAGTTGGCAAGAAAGGAGGTGTAGAGAAGGTGTTTTAAGGGAGCAATCAAACCATGGAGCGTGGAGGTTAAGTGCAACCATAAAAAGCCAGCAGCTTAGAGCTACAGGAAGTAAAGTATGGATGGTGAAGGCTAGGACAGAAGCAACTTAAGTTGGTACAACAGAATATGGTGAAAAGAAGACCTCTCAACAGGATGGGAGATGGGAAGACAAGAAGGAAGAGCATGGAGCCGCTTGGAGGAAATTGGAGGAGGATACATGCAAAACAAAAGGTAAGCAAATTATTGTTGGTGCATTGAATAGTGAAGATTTTAATTTTATGGATGTAGTTGTTGAAGATGAGAGTTTGATTGAAAGAATGGATGGTGATGATGGCATTTATGAATCTGAAATGGAGTTATGGCATGAGAAAGACATGAGAAGAAGAAAATATGACAAGAAAAGAGAAAATAAATTCAAGTGGGACAAGCATAATGTAAGGCAAAACAGGGTAACAGCAGTAGCGTGGAAGAATGCGAACCGTGAAGAGGTTAAGAATGGTATTGCAACCCACATAAGGGTTAATGAAATAAGGAGTGCAAGTATTTGGAAAGGTGGAGGTCTTGAGTTTGGCAAGAAGATTAGGAAGGAAGAGAAAGATAAGAATGCAGATTTGAAGGAAGGGAGAGCAAACAGTGATGATGAGGAAGATTTAGGGAGGCAGCTTGCAGCAATAAAACATGAATGGATAGCAAAGGTTTAAGGCATGAAAGCCTATGGGACAGCACAAGATAAAGAAAGAAGACTTGAAGGTGATGAGAGAAAAGTTATTCCATCGATGAAGACAAATGTTGAGGAAACTAGAAAAGATTTGTTGTTACAACAGTGGATTGTTGAGAAAGAGTGGAATGAAAAGAGTGGAAGTTTGGGGATGTATGGAACGGCAAAAGGCCCCTTGAAGAAGGTAGACGACAATGATATAGAAGTGGTTGCAAGCATGAAGGTAAAAGATGAAGCAGTAGGGGCAGATTTTGAGATGGATGTTATGGGTTATGGATTCGAAGGTGAATCTAAAGATAATTTGTTCAAGCAGTTGACTATGTAGGAAGAAGGATGGGAAAATAAGATGGAAGGTGTAGGTGTATATGCAGCCGTCACAATTGTTGATGACATTGACCAGGTGAAAGAGATTGGGGAACTAGACAGTTTCCATCAATTTAATAGTTTTAATTTACATGTGGGTAGTGAGGTTGAGTACGAAGACAGAATGAAAAGAACAGTTGTAGTAAATGTTGGTGATAATATAAAATATGGATTGAGTGACTTTGAAGACATGGAAATCTTTAATTTCCATCCATTCGTTTATAATATTTTCAGGTTAAAAAGAGATGAAAATGCATTTATAAGAGTAGAAAGGAACAGTGAACAGCTATGTGGGGTGAATATGATATGTGGACCAGAAACATTGTAGAAGAAACGGAAGAAGTGTGTTGGCAATCTACATTGGATGAATCACCGCATGTGCAGGAGCACATGATCTTAGTCCCCTGGGAAGCCTGATGCAGGGGCATCGTGCTCATTTCAGTTTGGTTTTCTTTCTTTTGTTGTTTCAGTTTTGGTGGTCCTCTTTGTTACTTAGATGGTGACTTTGTGGTTCTTGTAACTCCTGTCATTTTTATGTAAAGCAAGATTAAGTGAGGAGTTCCTGTCGCCCTTGTGGTTATGATGTAATTCCTGTCGCAGATTTCTACATTGTGTAAATTTGGTCTACCGAAGAAGTCTCTTGTCACAGGGTGACAGGAACCAATTGAGAAGGAATTTAAAACTATCATAGGTTATTCCTCAAAACCGACAGATGGATGAATTAATCTGGCATGAACAGTTGTAAATGCAAGACAAGTGGCCGATTACGGGGAGTTAGAAACCATCTGGAAGTATCTCATTTCTTGGCAAACGGGGTCGAGTATATGAACAGTCGGCAGACGGCCAAAAGACAAAAAGAATGATTTTGTTGCAGAACAGGCCGATAGTTAGAGGGAATGGGGAAGATGAAGAGATAAGGAACGACGGTTAGGAAGTAGGAAAGGAAGTTGAAGCGGCATCATATCTGCAAAGGGACAGTTGGGAGTTAAGCACTGGAGGTCGTCGGTTATGGTAATGAAGTGGTTGGCATTCGGGTTTTAAAAATGATTGAAGTCGGTGAAGGAAGTGGAATGGTCGAGGCTAATGAAATGGAAGAGGAATCAATATAGAAAAAGCAAAGGCCGAAAAAGAAGGGGTAAGGCCGAGTGAGTGGCTGATAAGAAGAAGGAAAGATTGGAGGAAGGACGATGCAATAAGGAGGCCATAGGCCAAATAATCGTGGGTCAGTTAGAGGGAGATAAAACGCCCGTTAGAGGCCGACATGGGTAGAAGCAGAATATAGTAGATAGTGTTTGACGATCCAATTGTGGATCGATTACATTGTTGGTTAGGATTTTGGATAGTTTTGTGAGGTTCGGTAATAGTGGCCGATTGGCCTAAAGTTAATAAAAGATTCTAATTCCTGTTATGGAGTTTCTGTAGCATGTAAAGTTCCTATCGTTAGAGGAATGAATGTGTTTGATGATCTGTGTTCATTATTGTTAATGTGCAATCTGTGTATTTTGTCCGAATTTAGTTGACGGCCATCCGATAAAGCATTATAACCAGAAAGGCATGAAAGTTGTCCCCAGAGATTAGAGTTAAGTAGAATGTGCCATAAGGGTAGTGAACTTAGAGTTCCTGGCACCTAGAATGTGTCGTTATATGGTTATTTAATTGACTGTCCTGGTTCCTGTCATTATGTTATCAAGAAGCCTGTGAAGTAGGGTTATTAAGCTGAGTATTAGAGCATGTTTCCGGTTCCGTGCTATCATTTAAAAACAAAGGTCTATCATATTGTGGTGTCTTGGCATGACAAGACATTCCTCCACATGCATGATTGCATTATGCTTGAAGCTCAAACTTCTTCAACTTGTATGTCATTTGTTTTCACTAATACGCTCTCAAGTGCAGAATTTTATTACTTACTATGGGTTATTATCCGACATGTGTAAGGAGGGAGGAGGCCTTCAATTTTTTAAAAGTGGCTTACCAAAAAACTGAGTGTCTTGGAAATCCACAAAACATGCTTGACTCACGCCCAACAACCTTAATCAACCTGATTCTAAGTGGCTACCCTCTACTGAGACCTGATCATAGAGCATGTCATGTTTCCTCTATCATTGAGCAAAGCACATTCATCATGCCTTTGAGGCTAAAATGATAAAAACTGCTTCCAACATGCAAATTCGCATGTATAATGCCCTTCTGTCCAAAACTTCAAACATGCCTTGAATAAGCAATAAACACGATTCATGCAACATAGTGAAACAGTGCCTGAAAACAAAAAGGTTTTGTAATGAAGATTAACAAGAGCCGAAGGAAGTTGCTCCCAACCCAACGAATAATTGCCATCTCTCCTAACTCGTAGCCCATTGCTTCAAACTGTGCATTTGTTCTCTCCTTTTTTAACAATCAAAATACAGTTAAAATTCAGACCATGGTAAGCAAATTCTATACTTAAAAAATAAGCTAATTAGCAAACTGAAATGTCAATCAAAACTGTGTTCTTCTAAGTACATTAACCTACAAAACAAATCTACTAAAAGTACAAAACCAATGAATAAAATGAAAGCAGGATTATATTATTTGTTGTTTGAATATTCCTCTTATTCTAAATTTTCCTCTATTACTATAGTGAGTGCTCATGGTCATTAAATAGACCTGTTGGCTTGGGTGCACAAAACAGAACTAAAGCACCTTAAAGTTGGAGCCTTATTACATCACTTAGAATCTCTCTAAAAATATGACCAAAAAAACTACTCCTATGCCTAGAATAAAAACTAGAAAATAAAATAAAAAATAAAACAAACAAAAAAATGTCAAAGAGTTGCCTTGACACTTGTGCCTAGATTTAGGAATGCTAACACTAAACATAAGTGCCCATCTATAGCAGCTTAATTCACTAAGTATAGGATATATTTGTGCCCAACTTTAAGACTAATTGTTGCTGCACCAGCTGGAAAAGAATAACAACTGAGTAATCAAAAACTAACAAACACCATATTCCAAACAAAATAGGCAACGGAGTGTTCTCTTTGAGCAATAATGACTAATGATAGGGCCAGGAATTAGAAATGGATTTATAACCATATGGCAAAGTTGCCAAGGGTTTGAAAGGTGTATTTTTAATCCAAACAATAGTTGGAAGTAGCAACGAGTCTTCTTTATTCAGAACACACAGAAAGGGAAAACACACAAAAGCTAAATAAAACAAAGAAACTTAGTAATGGCTTTCTACAAGTGGAGAAAGAAGGAAAGCAAACAATGTTACACAAAACCATTTACACGCAAAGAGAAATAGTAAGCTTTCCTTATTAATCCACAGAGGAAAATGGAAATAGGAAGCCTCTAAAAACATGGGGTAGACTGATTATAAATAGCAGCTCGGGATAGGAGAAGATGGATTTCTCAAGAGGAAACACAAAGGGGATAGGGGTATCATCTTTCATTTTTAAACATGTGGAAAAATCAACCTAGATGGAGTAAAAACATACCTATTTTTGTGCATAAGTAACAAAACTTGATCCCAGTCTTAGAAAGAAAAGCCTTCATAAACAAGTTCATCAATGGAACGATTGTCTTCTTCAATGATTGAATCCTAAAAGTCGGATTCAATAAAATATTTGAAATCTCCCAAAAATTGAAATACATCTCTGGTTGCATGACTAGTGTGTCTGATTTCATTGATGCAAGAGAAGCAAGTGCAAAACCCACATTGAAATTAGTCCCAGAGGACGGGACCTCTTCACCATATCCATCATTTGTGTTAGGATCCACCCCACACACATAATAACAGAAATATGCAAGATGCTAACAAAAATATGTTGAATATAAAAGAGATCACACAACACAAGAAATGTTTATCGCTCAAGATACCCTAATATCCAATATACTCATAAATAGAATAATCAATAAACCATTAAGGTAGGGTAAGACTTTACAATGCTCCTTATGGAAGAATTCACTCCATGCTATACTCCAACATGAGATCCCAACCACATACAACATTCTTCACATCCCATTCTGATGATAGTCACCTCCTATATAGACCTCCTAAATTGTAATAACATAATAGAGGGGTAAACCACTAATACCAACATAGGCCAGCTTATTACCCAATATAATTAATTACACAAGCTATCCATTGACACAATACAACTAACTAAAGGGATGTGTGTTGCATGTCAACATCTCGATCACCACTAATACCAACGAACATAGGCCAGCTCATTACCCAATATAATTAATTACACAAGCTATCCATTGACACAATATAACTAACTAAAAGTATGTGCTTTGCACGTCAACATCTCTATCACCTCATACTATCATTGCAAGTTCAAGTCTGTTTCATGAAGAAAGATTTCAACTTCCTCTTTGAAGCACTCTATTACTGAAAGGAAAAGGGGAGAAAATTCCAAGGACTTCCTCAAGCTGGAATTTTTTTAATTGTTTCTGAGAAACAGTCCTAACAATCTCTTCAACCAAAAAGGAAGAGTGGTTTGACTTATTGTCAACTATACAATACAGGAGTCTTCTTGCAAGACAAGGGAAGTAGAAGCAATCTTTTCATCTTTGCAAGTTTGCACAACTCTTCAATGCTATCAATGGAGAATGTGTGATATACTTGAGCAATATTGTGTGATTCTAGCTTTAAATTTTGATCATCTTCCAACAGATTCCTCATCAAACATTGTGAAATTGAAGGAAATTTGAGGGGAAGGCAAAGTCTTTACCTCCTTTCTAGAGTTTTGGAATGCATGAGAAGGGATTCTTTCTTGAAAACACTTCTTTGTGCGTGGATCCAACAATAATCTCTTTTTGAAATCAGCTTATGAGCCTTTCAAAACTCTCTTTTCCATCTTTCTAGAGAGGATCATATCATCTTCTATCTCTATTACTTCTTGTTGTGCTCCCTCGGTATCTAATACTTTGCTTCTTTTTCGGATGAATCTGATTTTTGGATGTAATGCAATAATAAAGAAGCAAAGTGTGTTACTGGGACTTAGTTGAGCGAGGCTTCAAATCATCTTCAGTGATTTGTTGAAGTGTACTATGAAGTCCCTCATTGAATTATCTTCTTTCTTCAGGGTTTGCAAGATTTGGAGTAGCAATTCATATTCATTTTTTGTAGGCTTAAATCTTGCCAATATTTTATTTTGCAAGTTGTTCCAATCTACTAGGAATGCATTATTTAGTTGTTGAAAGTCTAGTGTTACAAGACCTGGACTTGGCTTGGACTTGGCAAGCTGATTTTTGACCCGGACCCGGACTCGGCGCTCAAACTCGGCCCAGACTCAGCAAAGACTCAATAAATTGAAAAAAACATGAAATATAGAGATTTTTAAGGATTTAATACTTGTTTCATGCACCCATTAATAAATAAACTTTAAAGACACAATAAACTAATCAAATAGAAGCTGCTTTGATCACATACACAAGTATACAACGATCACAAGTATAAATGCGGATTTTAGCTGAAGGAAACAACATTTTTAGATATATAAATATTGTTAAGTGTTTTAGGTGTATAAAACTCATGGATTATGATATCCATGGCATCAAAAACAAAAATCATAATATGGAGTCATCAACTATGGAATTCCCTAAGCCCCTAACAAAACATTTTACCCTGATTGGATCAGCCTTCTGATGATGAAGGGTTGTTGATAGACCTATTGAAGTTCAGCCTTATGAGAAAGATAAAGATGAAAAATAGAAATGATTTTAGGTTAGGTTTGACTCCTTAAAACCTGAAGACCCCTACTTTAAATCATGAGACTTGATGACACTGAACTACTACCAGCTTGTAACACTGCAATTTTAATGTAAGCTTGATGAAAATCATAGAAGAAATTCAGCCTCTGCCTCTTAGTTTATATATATGTGCAGGCATATATATATGTAGGTAAAGGTAAAGGTAAAGGAAGGTTTTTTGGTCACCCCCAAGCGATACACAAATTTGGTGTGTGTGAGAGAGAGAGGGAGAGAGAAGAAATATTTTAAGTAGCTCCGCTTGTGTACTGCACAGTATTCCATCTGCATGCTTTCATTCTGAAGCATCTTTCATTGGGATAGGAGGGTTTTGTTCCAAGAGATCCTGCACTGGGGTAGATGATTCCAATTTTCCCTATTTAATTACGTGAGAATAGAAAGGTTCAAAAAAGGCCCTGCTTTTGACATGACCTGCTCTACATAAATTCTTGTGACTGTTTATTCTGGGAAAGACAAGTGAGTTTTCATTAAAGAGGATATTGTATTGCAATATATCTGCTCCTGAGAGTTGGTCATTTGGCCGATGAGACCCTGCACTATCCATACGCACTGAGTATGGGCAGTAAGATAAAGAAGAGAGGACCTTTCTGAACTCTGAATAAGCCTTCGAATTCAGCTTCTTTCTTTTAAAATGTTCTGTATGTTCCAGTGATCCTGTGGCTATCAAACTGCAATATTTTATTGTCTACTAAAGCTGGAATTCTGCAATTTATATCTTATTGCTTGTGGGAAGAAATTACTGACCACAGAGACCATACATCAGGGTAGCTGGCATTCTTATTTACAACTTCTGAGTTTGGTTGCAGATTATAGAAGATAGTTTATATACTGTATAAGGTCTAAATTTTCTTTTGGATATCTGTGTGTTAAGAAAGGCTACTAATGTAGCACCTGGGCAGGATCACTGAATCTTTAAGCCACTAGTTTGCAGATAACTGATCTCACAGGGTGGGGTTTTCAAACAAGAAAAGCTTTCTCATTCTTCTTTCAAGCAGTCATGGCCTGCTCTTTTTTTAGGCACTCCTTGAGTAAATAAGGGTGATCTGTGGGTTTTTCAATCAAAAAAAGCCTTCTCCTTGGGTCTTGGCTTTGCATTTTTTAGCAGGTCCGGGGTCAAGGGACCTGGATATACTAAGCAAAAATAAATAAATAAATAATCACAAAAAAGCCTCCATTATGAAATTCTCTCTTAGGAGTCTTCCCGTTAAAAACTCAAGATCATTACAATGAAGATCTAAGTGAATATTTACAATGTAATGCACACTGAAATAACAATATAGTAACCATGCTCCCTAATATATTGCAAAAAGGCAAGACTTCAACAACTTTCACAACATTATACAAAACATTATCACATTGGCTGATTTTATTACACTTTAGTGACGACTAAACAGAAAATACCAAAATGATGCATTGATTCAATAACAATTATGTTGATAATACCTGAGGATATTAACAGGAGACGTGTGAGTAAACTAGCCAACAAACCATGCGAGGCATTCTTAGCAGTCATCGACTTATCACAAGTCACCTGTTCTTGGATATCTTTCATAGGTACCTATCTGATGAACCCAAACAGATATCTCTGCACTAATACATGCTTTCAATCAACAAACCTCACCAATACACTTTCTGAATAGTGTCATTTTGAGAAAATGCCCTGAAATATCAGGGCTCCTGTTTTTCAATTTAGACATTCAATGAGAATGTAACCAACTTAAGAGCCAACATGCTCAAGAACATTCAGCCACAGGATGCTCTGAAAGACCAGAATGTAAATGTTTTTGTATACTGAACTCCCAAAATTTTCATAAGAAAACTTAATACGGAAAGCCACTTTGAGTTAGCAATGCCACTAGGAAAATCCCAACATCTTAGTCATCTAGGTTGTTTTCCTCTGTCAAATAAGCTTAAAAACTTTTTTCATAGAAGCCAATATATGCAAAAAGATGGGGAACATTCAGCCGTATAGATTTATAATCAACTAACAAGCAATCCTTTGCAAGGCTCAGGCTAGAGCACAACTCAGAGAGCAAATAAGCCTCCACACTACCAAAAGCAGGGCAGCCTCTTAAACTTGAAGTGGCAGAGAGCCTTGTAATTCCCCAAATCACTAGACCTTGCCGCACTGGACTTTATAACTTCCAATTTTTATTTAAGAAAAAAAGTTTTACATGCCAAGCTTATTTACCTTGGTAAAACTTTAAAGGGATTTTTCCAAAAAGAAAATGGAAATATATGAATTTGTAAGGATACATTAAACCATATTTCATGCCAGTTTATAATAGTGTGGTTAAGCAGAAGTAGAACAATCCAAATATTAAACCCTTGACTTATTTGCACTGGAAAATCCAAAAAAGGCTACATCTATAATGGTTCCAAAGTCACTATCATAGATTTCTTTTACTTCCCTTAGGCAGCAAAAATTGCAATATGTAATCCAACTAGTATGTTGTTGAGACATCGTAGCAAATAACAGAAGATGGAATCAAAGTAAAATCAGAGAATACCTCAAATCTATATTTTTATTATATAAGCAAATGCCAAGGAAGCAATGACAAAGAATTTTTGGAATGGCAGAGATGCCTGGCGTCTTCAGACATTATCCAACTTATTGGGAAAGCCTTGAGAAACGACACTGCAAAATTGCAATTCAATCCTGCCAAAATCCTTTAAAGAATGTGCCATCCAGCATCCCTTCAATCCTGTCTTCTCTAACACCACATTTTTTTTGAATGAAACCTTAGTCTTGAAGTTTGACTTTACATGTAAGCCAGTCTAGTCACAATACATTCTATTGAAGAAATGTTCAAACTCAATGGTAATGTACCCTGAGATGCAACCTCAATGCTCTTTAATGATGGGACTCATTTCACCACTCATGGATCGACTTTTACTCCTCTTGAATAAATGATGCAATTTCTTCAAGTCCACGAGAGAGTTGTTTGGGCTAAAAGACAATGGCCTGCCTTCCTGTGAATGTTCAAATCTGCCCTTTGACACTGTTTCATCAGATGTCACCCCCTTACCTCCCTTTCTGAGAATCATTTCATGCGCAGATCTTCTATCACTTTCCCGGTGATACCCATTTTCTACAGGCCGCTCGGGACTAGTGGATTGCAAAGCACTGATCAGGACCTTCAGTGCCCGACTTGGAGAAGTTTTATTCACCAAGAGAATTTCTCCAACCTCGGCTGGTGTGATAGAAGCCCCAACCTGAAATGCCTCCTCAACATTGGGAAACAGCTTATGCTCTTTGACACCCAGATAGTTATTGGCCAATATTTTGAATGAAGAAAATGAACAATAGGGAAAATAAATATGCATGTCCATTCTACCAGGCCTCAGAAGGGCCGGATCCAACCTATCTTTACTATTTGTAGTAAAAACTATAATTCTTTCCTCACCGCAGCACGACCAGAGTCCATCCATAAAATTCAACATCCCAGATAAGGTCACCTTGCCGTTTTCCTGATCACTGTCATCATCCTTGTCCTTCTTCTTCTGCCTCTCATCGTCATCAACCCCATCCCTCTTCCACAAATCCATGGAAGAATCAATATCCTCAATTACAAGAATAGACTTATTTCTCGTCTGCATCAAAAGCATTCTCAGCTCTGAATTATCATTCACCTTGGTCAGTTCAAAGTCATAGATATCATAATGCAAGAAATTAGCCATGGCTGCAATCATACTGGATTTCCCTGTCCCAGGAGGCCCGTAAAGCAAATACCCTCTTTTCCAAGCCTTCCCTAACCTGTGATAATATTGCTTTCCCCTAGCAAAGGCTTCAAGGTCCATCTTAATCTTGTTCTTAAGTTCAATTTCAAAAGCAATGGTTTCAAAAGTTGCCGGGTGCCTAAAAGGCACACTAGTCCACTTATCTCTATTAAATTTCTCACCATTACTATATAACTTAAGCTCCTTCTTCCTCTGTTCAATCTCGTCTGCAACTGCCTGAAGATGCTCAAGGTAAGGCTTAAGGACCCCCATCTTGTCCCTCTTGTGAATTTTCAATATAAAACTCTTGACCGAATCAACCCCTTCGTTCTTCACAATTACTTCTTGAGTCCACCATACTTTAGCCCCCAAGAAGCTGTCCTCAACACTCTCCCCGGGATCCAAAGCCACAGAGATATCATTAGAATTCGTACCACTATACAAATTAGCATATTGGGTATCCACCGTACCTCCTAAGGTACCCACATATATCTTAACCTTATTATACAATCCATTCTCCTGAACCCTATCAGAGCCATAATACTCAGGAACCCTGTAAAACATATAACACTTCCACCTTCCATGCACTAATTCCCACAACGTTCTCACAGCGGCGAAAAGTGGAGCGGTGATCAAATTATTGAAAAGCGCTAGAACCCCCAATATGGACCAGAAATGGGTCATCGAATCCATGACAACCATACTGTGGCAAAAGGCAATCCAATTCTGCTTACTCTTATCACCTCTACAAAAGCCGAGGCAGGTCTTATCATGTATAACAAGCACAATCCAAATCACTAGAAAATCCCTATGATTCTGAAGGTGGGTATTGTCCTGTAGTGCTTCAACCAATCTTGAATGGAATTTTTCAAACTTTGGAAACAAGAATGTCATCCATTTCCAATTGGTATCATCTAATTTCACTTAGGTATCATCTAACTGTAGATGGGTGTCATCTAAATTTGTTTCCTACCCTTTATATTTAAAACAACTGAAGAAGATTGCACAAGGGGAACTCAAGAATTGGAATTGTATACGCTTTGTACAGTGAAGTCGGACGTCTCGTGCCGCGAAAAATTGGATGGTAGCTATCGTTGGGGCATAGATATCTTTAATGCTTTCTGAGAAGTTTAGCGTGTGCCTCCCTCTGCCTCCAGTTCACCAGTCAAAACACCGCCGCGTTTGGCCTGCAACTAACGCGTATTCATCACATAGATTACAAAACTATAGCACCGCCGAGGTTATATAGGGCGTGATTTCCAAAAATGGACCGTGTGATGACGTCAATTGTGACGGCGCCGATTCAGGTGGGAAATTAGAGGGGAGTGGAGGAAATTTCTGCGGGAAAACGCTATTCTTAGAGAGGGAAGACTGGAGAGATACAAGAAACTTTCTTTGATTTATCTATTATGGGATTGGGGGTTGCGGCACAGGTAGTTGAGGAATGGAGGTAAAAGCCTTCACCGATTGGCCTTTAGATGAATTGGCATCTAGCCAGGTGTAGCCTCACAGTTGTCTCCATGGATGGCTGGGTTTAGTTACACTAATTTTTTCTTAAAACGTAGATTTTCCGTGTTTTTTTGGTTTCTTCCTTGGTGTTTCCTAGCGTACGGGCCCGCCAATGTTGCTTTTATGTCTCCACCGTCCAATAAACATTCTCTTTTCCGATAGTGTGAGATTGCAATGGAGGGTTACATGATTGAAAGCAACCGGACAAAGTTCTTTTAGTGTCTGTCCTTGGAAATTCCGTGGCTTAAATTTGCTGGCTGTATGGTTGTATTTATATATTTTTTAATAAAGTAAAATAAAAACTATGAAGATTTTGAGATTAATAAAAAAATTAAAGGATTATAGTTGTATATATTTGGAGTATAATATTATTTTTTAAATAAAGTGTGTCTTAACATTTGAATGGTAATTTTGAATATAAATTATTATGAATTATTTTAGATAAGTAAAGTTTATCCTTACCCCATGTCTCCATGTGGCAGCTTAATTGGATTGGCTTTATGGAAATTTACAATTATCAAAAAAGGATAATATAGAATCTTTTCCTATTTTTGTGGAGCAGCTACTATTTAGGAATTGCAAATAAGCTATGGAAAAAAAGGGTGTCATGTGGCTCATATATTTCCTTCCCTCCTTTTTTTTCATTTTTTTCCAAATTAAGATAATTAAAATAATTTGCTAAAAAAAAAAAAATTAGGTCACTAGCTCCACAAATATCTCCTAAAAACATTGAGCAGCTAGCCAAAATAAGCTAAGCAATGGCATGAAGTGTAAGTTTATAGTTCAACCAAATATTTTTGTATTCATGCCCTTATTAAGATTTTTAGATTATATTTTTTCCTTTTTTCAATACTTAGAGTTTTTTTAGGAAGGAGGATGAACTATATATATATATATATGGATTTTTAGATTATATTTTTGCCTTTTTCAATAGTTTTTTCGGAAGGGTTATATATATATATATTCCCTTCCAAAAAAAACTCAAGTATTGAAAGAGGCAAAAATATAATCTAAATCCATATATATATGGATTTAGATTATATATATATATATATATATATATATATATATATATATATATATATATATATATATATGGATTTAGATTATATTTTTGCCTCTTTCAATACGTGAGTTTTTTTGGAAGGAAGGTTTCTATTTTTAAATGTGTGTACATATATGGTTTTAGCATATGTAAAAATTGATCATGACATTAAATAGAATTTACTTTTGTAGAATGGGAGCTTTATTTTTTTGCCAATAAAATTTCAACTCTTGCTTAGAGTGTGGGGTTGAAAGTCCTCCCATCAATGTAGAGATTTTTATGTTCACATGGTAGCATGGCAAGCAAGACTAGAATTTCAAATTAACCATGTCAGTCATTAAAGTATGTGTAATCTTACCTCTATAAGAAATGTTTGAGTGTGAATTTTATTTTTAATGAATATTTTGATGGCCAAAAGTCAAGTTTGTAGAGTTTGAGTGTTGTAAGAGCCTTAGAACAAGTCTAAATGGTTAATTTTTATGAGGAAGTAAATATAAATTTTAGATTGTCGCAATGAATATCTATAGTTTACTAACTTTATAGTCCATAATTGCTTACATATTTTTTTGAATGTTTATAATATATGACCTAAAACACAAAATGCAATCTAGAGACCCTCAAATTCTAGGCCTAATTGTAAGTCCTATGTATTTTTCAGGATTCCTACTAGTGGATTTTGGTAAAGTTTTGGAGGGAAATTTGTCCTTGTTTACCCTTTTATTATCACTTTGCAATTCATGGAAACACTAGCTTTTGACAATTTCTCACCTAAACTCTCTCAACAACAATTACTCAACATTACTACGAAATCTATAAGACCACCTGACTTGAAAAAGCTCCTAAATTTTGTCAATAATGGCCACTAAGAAATTTTTTATAGCCCCCCTCCCCTCTAAGGGACCATAACCTTTGTTTTAAATGATATTATGAAAAGTCTACAATTTAGTCAAGAAAATTTGGAGAAATAATATTTTTCTACTCATGGTAACTAGAATTTTCTTATTGTCTCAAAGACACACTAAAATAATGTGTGTATTGCATCTCCCCAATATCAAGTGCTTTCTTGTTATTTTGACCAAAATCATGTGAAAGGAAATAAAGAAATCTGATAAACTTTAAGAGAGGAGTTATGCTAACAAAATCTAATATGCAATTGAACTAATAATGTCACATACACAACTAACACAAGAATTACCCTAGGAACCCCTTTTAGAAAAACCCAGCAAGAAACACAACACCACTTGTATATTAACAAATAGAATATTTATAATATAAAAAGATTTCCTTGTGTTGATCATGTATTTTCAATCATGAGCTAATTTGACAACATGCACTCTCTATTTATAATTCTTAGCATGTTATCAAGGAACTTTATTGAGAAGATTACCATTACTCATCATGATGATGGTCATTAAGAAAGGTATTGAAACTTTCTTAAACTCTATTGATTAATTTCTTTCGATGTGAAGCAGGATGAGGCATTAATGATGGAAAAGACATGAGGGGTCACATATGGGATGAAGGAGGATATTTGGTAAAGGGTTGAAAAGAAAAGTTGATTTCCTTGAGAGTCTTCCTCAAGAAGATCAAAGAGAATTAAGAAGATAGAGTAGAGAAGAGATTGCAAGAATACAATAGTTGCACAAAGGTCATAAACCTAGTGGTAAGCATAAAGAATTAATAGTAGATAAAAAAAGATAGAAGAAATAAGGAAATATAAAGGAAAGGGCCAGAAAGAAAAGGAATTAGAAGTAAGAAGATTTGTGAAGAAACATGGAGCCAAGTACAGGTCTACAAAAAGGTAGATCACACATTAGAAGAGGTGGTGCATAGAACAATTGTAGAAATAGAAGATAGATAAATTCGATAGATACCTTAAGGAGGAGTTAAATAAAGATAGTTCAAGAATAAATAGGTGTGAATAGTTCCCTATTAGAGTACACCAATGTTGTAAAGTTTGATACGAAGGATAGAAATAGAGCCCCCACAAGTTATCAAAAGAGGCATTGGACCCTACGTCATTTCAAAGTTTTAGAGAACTTGAAAAAATGAAGTGTTTAGGTAAGTGTTCCAAATAAGTATAGTGAAAAGACCAAAGAACAATTTTGTAGTTAGAACATTAATAGGTTTTTAAGAAAGTCTTGGAGAAGATATTATTGATAAATACACACAAAATTTCTATCAACTAAATTTGGATGTGTAAAAGCCACAAATTCAAGATGTTGAAAATAAGGGTGAGAAAGTATTTGAAGGATCCCACTTAACAATGAGCATTTACTTGTAAAATGAGATGTAAATCAAGGTGCAAGTTAGGTTATGAACTAGAGGGAACATCAACGTATGATCAAAACAAAAGTATAAGTTGAATAAGGAGATGTAATTTTCTCTTGCACCATATTCAACAAGAAATCAAGTTAACCTAGCACAAGGTCCATTGTTTGTATTCTGCACACTTGTAGCTTATGATGGATCTACAGATCCAAAGAATTATGTGTTCACCATTGAACATATATGGAAATTAAAAGAGATTACCAATGATGATGATCAATTGTGTGAACTATTGGGAGCCTTGAAAGGGATATCTCTCAACTTTATTATATGTTCAAGGATTATAAAATGACACTACTAGAAGTTTAAGAAGCTCATTAATGAACTTAAATCATGAAAAATAGAGCAATGAGATCTAACAACTATTATCCAACAAGAGGTAGGCAATTCGAAGGAGGCACATGACAAGAGATTCATAACATTTGTTAATTAGATGAAGTTTAAACTCAATAATAGGAGAATAATGCTTGGTTAATCAAAGGGTTGAATCCATGGATAAAGCTTAGCCCTATAGTCAAGAATAAATAATAGAAACATGGAGGCATCATGTATATGAGTAGATTGACTTGAAGGTTGTGATGAAAGAGTGACCAACTCAACAACTAAGGATAAGTTTGACTAGATAATGAACGTCACTTCTATGATGAGTGTCCAAAACTATGAGGAATGGAAAGTTTTGAGTTTAGGAAGCCTCATGTATACTCACATAGGCTAGAAGACTATTATGAATTCTATGATATTTATAAGGTATAGAGATATCTAAGTACATGTTGTCCATACCCAATTAAATACATAAGGCAACAAGGTAGTTTTAGATTACATGGTGTGGGTTTTGTAAAACCATGTCATGATGTGAATTGTTCCAAAGAAGTAAAGGATATTAGAGATAGAACCCAATGCAATGAGTTTGATCCAAACACAACTTACACAAATGCCACCAAATAACCCACCACCACAAACATCATTGGAATCCACCTCCTAACTAAACTAGATGGAATCAACATCAATAGAGTGGTTATATTCAACAAGCTCAAGGGGTGAAACAAATAGCAATAGGGAGGATAAAAGCCAAGGGGTCAATGCAAAGGTCAAAGACCTCCCATCACTTGCTACAATTGTGGTCTGCTAGGGCATACTACTCACATTTGTTATGTGAATACATAAAGGGTAATGCACTTCACATACTATAGAGTTCCTACACAACTTCAATGACTACCCAATGTTGCGAAGAAGATAAGCAACCTAAACATGAGACTATTATCAATACTAGGCTCAAAATTGAGTAGAAGTAGAAATATGTGGTAGAACATGTGAGTATTGGTCCAAGACCGTTGGCAACAATAGATACAACATCCAGAAGTCACCGCATTTGGCCGCAAAAGAGATGCAAAGCATAAGGCCGACTAGGCCTAGTAGGATTAATCATTTTTTGTAAGGGACACATCCCCATTGTAATCATATGTATATAATAACATAGGAGTAGAAGTAAGAAATAAGAGAGAAATAGAATAGAAAGAAGAGCATATGAAAAACTGTACATCTGACATTGTAATACATGAAGCTTATATATCTATAAAGGGTGATATATGGTTTGGATGTTTAAAAGTGAATGTTTAAATTATGTTATGAGTTATCTGTTATGTTAAACTATCGCATTATGTTATTTCTTACCACAAACCCTCTGATCATTCTCTTATTGTAGTCATCGGAGTATAAACACAACATGCAAGACTCTTGGACTCGGGACTTCAGTCTGTGACTCCTCTTTTCTTACCAAAAAAGACTAAAGAAGGGAACAAGGATTGTTAATGTTGAAGATGACATTAGAGTAGAGGGTGCAAAAGTAATGGGTAGAGAATTATCCCAAGGCTTAGAAGGAAAAGATGTTGATACAATAAGATGCTCAATTATTGTAGTTAATTTTGGAAGAAGTGTGAAAGGGGTTGTGCTTAAATGGCAAGGCCATATGGTTCTCAAGATGGAGATCCAAGTTTGAATCCCCCAAGTAACATCTATGTGGCTTCTAAGTTGACAAAGTGGATTATAAGTTGAATATGTTGATGGTGAGAAGGTCCCCCTTGTGACCTCCACTGGTGTGGGGCCAGCCTAAATAATCCCTCCTTACTCATCAAAAAAAAAAAATTGGAAGAAGAAGTGCAATGTGACACATCCTGGATGCTATGACAATAAGAAATTCCATAAGGGTTAGTTGATTGTAGTAATAAGAAAGTGCTTCTCTCTTCAAAAACAATGATGGAATTTCTTGAAAATTTGATGTAAGAGGATATTTTGTACCCCATAATAACACTACTAAATTTTCTCACTATGCAATTTAAAAATAAACAAGGTACAATGATGAGCCTATTTTTTAGGTTGTGCAAATGAATCCATGGTAGTTTGACACTAAAATAAATACAGTATTCAATTGATATGAAATAGGTGATGTTTGTGTTTAATTTTGGGTTAAAAGTAAACATCTTATTAATTATGACATGGGAAACAATAAAACAACAAATCCTTCAAGTAGTCCTATGATTTTAAGTGTGGATAACTATAGGAATGATAAAAATATAGTTATGTGTAGGTTGATATTTGATAGTAAAAGGAGACTTTAAAGTTGTAAATTTGAAGAATGGTGAGATCCATTACCCCGCTCTTATTGGTAAGAAATGGTCTAAGTATGATAGCAAGATATACATAAATGTGCCATGGAAAATCATTTGGATTCATATCATCCCAATTCAGTTATTTTAATTGGAATGGTGAGAGAATAATGGTGACCATATACTATCCTTAGAGAACTCATGTCACGTCGAATGAAGCTTCATGATAACTTCTACAATGTGCAAGTTATAGAGAATAAAAAAATGCCTAATGTAGAAAGGAGAATGAAAATTTGGAAAACTATGCATAGTCTAGATATTCTAAAAATAGAGAGATGAGACATTGTTGGTAAGGTCTCGTACTAGCTCTAAAACTGCTCTAAAATGTAATGTCACCTTAAGAACTAGTCTATTTTTTTTTCTAATTATCAATTTAAAGGTAGTATCACATACCAATTCACCATATTCCTAGCATAACAATAATCTTCACTTTATGCATTATTCATAAACTACTAACTCTAGTTTAAAACTCATTTGATCTACTAAGCATAATGCAAATGCATCAAGTACATAAAGTTTTATTGGTACAATCATGTTCAAATTTTGTTTCATGATCAAGTCATCTTAATGAGTGCAATCTAGCCCTTTCATTAAGAATTCATTACTTAACCTTTACTATCATTTTAATTTTATTCAACAAAAAACTAATAAATAAATTTACAGTTCTCTAAAGCATTAAGTTATACCTTACTCTAACATACCAATCAGGAATTCAAGGGACCCCTTCTTCCAAGTATTACTATATAGCACTAAGATGTCTAATTAAATGTTAGTGAGCTATTTGACACCCAAATTTTGATATCAATGCTACTAGTGCATAGTTAGTAAATACAAACCATAACACCTACCATAGTGGAAAGCATATTAGATTTTGCATAGTGGGCCCTAGGACATCTAATCATGCTAGCCAATAATGTAAAACTAAATGATGAGTATTTACAAATGCAACACAATTCATACCGGAAGAAGAATTCCCCCAAACAAGGTTCTATTAAGAATAAACCTATATTAGGCCTTGTTCCAATATTACAACCCTTAGTTCAAATTTTAGATGTACTATTTGTATAAATAATTCACTAGATTACTCACAAAAATAAATACTAGACATGTCTAACTTTAGTAGTTAACCTTTTTACATTACTTCAATAAGGGTTCCAATAATCAATATGACTTCATAATTTATTTCATTTCCCATTTATTCAGAGAATCAAAGTACATCTAACCCTCTACATTCAACTTTAATTTATAACACAAATCTGGTTTATTTTAAGGCTTATTCAATGTATATCAATATTGTCACCATTACCCCAATTACCCATTATCAAGTCACTATTAAAGTTATTATGTATAAATCTATGTCAAGAACCAAAGCATGGATGGATTGAAATTCATGACTTGACTCTAAACATTTATATGTTTCACTGTATTTGAAAAACCTTGAGTATAATACAAATATCAATGCCAAGATTTGATTATAGATAGGTCAACATGGTGGTTACATTAGTCATTGAAAGAAGTCATCAATATTTTTAGTTATTTCTTGAAGTATAAGATAAATAGTACTTATTAATTGTAAATGTCACCAATGTTTTCCTATACTTGTCATGATCCTTCATAGTAGAATGATATGGTTCTTACATCTTATACTTTATAGACCATAAGACCACTTCACTATAAGCAACTTAAAATATTACATATGGAAGTGTATATTATCCTTAGATTGTATTGACTTTGCTCAAGTGCCACGATATAACCAATATGTTACAATCTTTAACATTCCATGCATCAAAGTTCACATAGATTGATTGGTGCTTCAACTTTAGGAGTGGTGTACAAATAGATCATAGTAACATCAGAGAAATGAGGTGGTGCAATATGAGTCCAACCTAGGACCACCATCCAACCCCTAATCCAAGACTAGAAGAAGAGAAACAACACTTACACATATTGTCTAAAGATCCCAAGCATGCACAACATTTACAACACATATGATCAAGAATGATCATTGTCTAAATCAAAGTAGAATAGATCCTCTATACTCATTTTGAGATGTCACCATCCAAGTCATAAATGGCCTAGAGAGCAATTATTTATACTCTCAAGTATAGTGCCACCATAACTTTACTATTCTCTACCCAATGGATGAATCTTGTCTCACAAGTACAAATCAATAGAGTGTCAACAATACCATAGATACAAGGATAACATTGAGGCTTAGACATTACAATATTTACATGATAGTATAGGTTACAATTACTTAACAATAACATAACATGATTCAATCTTTAAATTTTAATTAAGTCATTTATAACATTGTTTAGGAATTCACATAATTGGTAATAAAATTGTAACCAGTGTACCATAGTTAGCTCACGATTATGTTCTTAATACCTCAAGGTACAATTAACATAGTGACTCTTCATGGTATTTTAAACTTGTAACACATTAGGTGATAGTACAAAATATAATACCCAAGTTAAGGTTTCATAATAAACTTACATCCTAAATATTTACAAAGACATCAAATTTATAATAACCTAATGGTTCCTTCTTTGGACACATATCATAAAGTTAAGTGACAACCCCACTCTAACATGTATATACTAGGAATCAAAAGTATCTCACAAACACTTCAAAGAAAGCCTTACTAATGCTTGAAAGTCTTAAGGAGTCTTCATTATTACTTATTTAATGTAGCTTAAATATTAGGCGTAAAAGTTTAGAACTGTGTCACACTTTTTTTTTAATATTTTGATTAGTTCTATTAGGATTGTTTTTAAATTTATTGCAAGTAGGTTATTATAATCAAACATGCCGCTGATTAAATTTTTTTAAAAAATATTAAAATATATTTAAAATTTTAAAAAAATATATGACACACTAGAGAAGGGAATCCTCTCCAAGAGGGTATAATTTATTTTTTAATTATAAAAAATTTAAATAAAAGTTAATGTCCCATGAAAACTGTGCCAATTTGAGTAAATTTGACTTAAAAAAATTATTAAAAAATAAATATTCATCAAAAATTATTTTTTTCCCTCCATGCACTACATTTTCAAGTTACTAAGTGGGAAAAAATCGAAAAAAAAAAAATCTTTAAATTTTGTGATGTCCCATCAACCTAACTTTTTTAAAAAAATTTCAGCAATTAAATTTATGCTTTTAAATCTCTAAAAAAATATATCCAAATAATTTTTAAAAATTAAAAAATATATATATAAACATAAACTACATCAAGAGTTGTACATTTCATTAGTTTATATCATTTTAAAATTTAAAACATAAATGTCACTTTTAAGCACTCTAAGTTGAAAAATTGTATTTGTGTTGGCCATTTCCTTTATAAAAGTGTCATAACTCTAAACTTTTACCCTTGGGGCTTCTAAGAACTATTATAATAGTATAATTTCTTAGGAACATCCCTTGATCAAGCAGTCACCTATTACAAGTTTCTATAATCTAAAAGAATATAATTATTATCATCAGTTTATACCTTACTCTAAACCAAGTCATCGATCATGGCCATACTCATAAGAGGGTTAGTAAAATTTGGGGGTTGAAAGAAAAACACAAGGTTTTACTATTATTGATCTCTCAAATCTTGAACTCTACTAAACCTAGATAGTTTTTAATAAAAAGACCATAGTATATCAATAATTAGGATCTCAAAGTATCCTTTATAGGTAAGACCTAGTTAGAATTAAAAAAAGAGCAAGGGCATTCTTGTAAAGAATAAATCTAAACCCTTTTTGAAACAATTATTTATTCATATTTTTTACAAATGCTTATAGCTCTAAAAATGAAGAAGATAAGTTCCATTTCAAGCATAATGCTCATAGTCAAATATCAACATAAATTAGCAGATCAAAATACCTTCTTTTTTAATATAGATGACAAATAGCTAGGAGCTCCACAAAACCCTCACAATTCATCCACAGACATTAGACTTCCAACTCCTTGAAATTTTTTTTTGAGCATTACTATATAGATTCTTCTCATACTTATAGACCAAACCCAAATACTAATTCTTTCATGTAGATTAGTGAGTTGATAGTAAAAATAGCTCATTCTTCTTATTGCATGGAGAACCATCTCCATATAGCTTGCACATATACAATTATAGTATGCACATATTTTGCAAAAATGGTAAAAGTGCCAAAAAAACAAAACAAGACTTAACCCTAACTTTGCATGACAATCCCCATTTTGACCCTAGTTAAGTCACTTTACTCAAGGGTTAAGTCCCACTATGGTTGTAGTGTAATTTAATGACCATAAATAAGTGTCCTCAACCTTAAATAACTTTTGTACCTTCTTCTAGATTTTGATTGTAGTGAAGCATGGGATACTGCATGCTTATCCTTTATTTTATTTTCTCAATGTTTGTTTTCACTCCTAAATTTAGACTTAAGAATTATAGTCCACTATATATTTTTCGTTTCTAATCTCAAGTCTTAATATTTAGGATAGGTTCACACCATGGACATTTATCATTAGGTATTCATAATTTATATTTTAAAATTTAGAGTTTGAAGCAACTCAACACTTAACACTACAATTCTCAAGACCAACATCAATTAAATCACACAACTTCAACACTAAAAAAAACTTCTAAACAATACTAAGACACATAACATTATGCCCTAATAGAATCAACATAATCATGTCAACAATTAAACAACACATGGCTCAATGTCAATCAAGGATCATTCAAACATTATGCCAAGTGAGTTTCATCTCTTTGTATCCCCTCATAAGAGCACCAGGACATTCATATGGTGTGATTTCATATTCCTGGACCTACACAAGAACCAATTTTTTTATTAGCAACATCCATACAAGAATTAACTAAACAAAATCAGAACACTACAATTTGCAAGACCAACATCAATTAAATCACACAACTTCAACACTAAACAAGACTTCTAAACAATACTAAGACACATAACATTATGCCTTAATAGAATCAACACGATCATGTCAACAAACAACACATGGCTCAATGTCATGGATCATTCAAACATTATGCCAAGTGAGTTTCATCTCTTTGTATTCCCTCATAATCTTGAGCACTATGACATTCATATAGTGTGATCTCATATTCCTGGACCTACACAAGAACCATTTTTTCTATTAGCAACATCCATACAAGAATTAACTAAACAAAATCAGCAACATCGTCATAATTTTTAAATCAATGTATATCATAAATAATAAATGTTCAACAATAATCATCAATATCTAAGTTAAATAGAAAATAAAATAGTCTAGAATTAGGGATATCAAAAGAAATTTATAATAACAATTGATAAGGTATCTCTACCAAAATGGATTTGTACCATATAATTTCACTTCATCCATGAGTGAAAATATAAACATTTATACAATAAAATGGATGCAACGATATTCTTAAGTGACCATTGTGAATGGTCTCAATAATTGAGAGACAATTTCCATAGTTATGTGGAGCATCTGGAGTGTAGATGGATCTATTTAGCAAATCCAATAAGTTATCCCTAAAGAAGAAATGTGTGTGATTGCTATATAATACACACTCAAAGGAATTGTAGCTTCTTGGTGGATTGTACATAGAGATGAGCTAATTTATACATGGAAAAAAGTCCATATCACACTTTAAGAGAGATTTGGACAATACTAGGAGAACTTTTCAATCCTAAAATTCATAGTTGGGGATGTAGTTAAGAGACATTCAGATCCTTGTATACAAGAACCATGGAGGAGTGACATCTCTATATAATAATGGATAAATCTATTTCTTTCTACACTTTGACACATTACCTTGGTTATGGTACACAAAGAAAGAACCAAAACAAAAACAAAAAATATATATACTTGGGGACAAGTAGAATATGGGTTCATACATAAGTTTACCTTCTTAAATGTGAGCCTTTTAGTTGATAGAATTCTACAACAAATCAAATACTTTGCTTGCATGGAGAAGTAGGGTTTAACTAAAGAACAAGAGAAAATAGGTACAAACCGAAAAGGCAAAGCCATCATATAGAGTCCCAAGGAAGATGAAATAGATTCTCTTGATGAATTCAAAATAAATATGGTAAATCACGAATTGGTGCTTCAACCTTGTCATAAGACTAGGGATCACTCGAAAGAGGATCTAAATAGTAAAAAAGAAGCAAGGAAAAACAAACTTGAGAAGCTTATTAGACAAAGCTAGGAAATCAATGAGAAGGAGTTAATAAGGAATGTGGAAGTAGATATAATAAACATGGGAAGTGGTTTTGAAGACATCCCTGAAATCTCAAATAGAGTAGGGGGTAGATAAGGAGGAAATTGCTAACAACGAAGGAGGTGTTGGCGCTTAGGTGTGCAACCCTCAATTCCTCCCTTCTCAGGCCCGCGCAGTCTCTGGGTAACACTACCGGGGCGCCATTCACTAACAATTTGAGCTTTTGGTGTAGTGGTAGCCGGGTAAGTGCTAACAGCTGGCGACTTTGCTGGGGAGGAGTTCGATTCCCACCGATGCCCACTGCCCTCATGCATGTAAGGCGCGCCTAGCAGTCCGTGCCTGCCCAAGTGGCATGTACGGACTGGTGGGGGTACTATTGGCGCTTAGGTGTGCGACCCTCAATTCCTCCCTTCTCGGGCCCGCGCGGTCTCTGGGTAACACTACCAGGGCGCCATTCACTAACAGTTCGAGCTTTTGGTGTAGTGGTAGCCGGGTAAGTGCTAACAAAAGGTATGAATTGAAATTTAAAAGGTGAGAAAAAGCCTCATATAGAACAAGAAAATTTACAAAACCTTTAATCTGAAGTTAAAAAAAGTGAATGAAACAAAAAAGATACACTGAAATAAAAAGAGAAAGTATATCAAATGTTAAAGCAAACAAAATAGATAAACATCATTTTAGAGGATATTTTAAAGATGGACTTTTAAGAAACTATTAGGATGAACAAGTAGTATAGAAGATCATATCTTTTAAAGAGATATTTTTGATTTAGTTTTTACCAAGTTTTATAACATTCAAGGGTGGACTCTTTCCTAATTTTTTTGAAAATAGAACCAAAGGAAGGTACAAAATTTGTGAATCTCAAATATCAAAAAGAGGACTAGATAACATATTAGAAACTATAGTGATTTTACTAGTAGAAAAATTAGATTAGATGAGTCTTATTAGGGCCTAAATTTGAAGGTCGACCATGCCTATAAGCAATTTTTTATGACAGTTATCCACATACCATAGTATAATTAAAATTGTATATAAACCATATATATAATCGTAATTATATATAAATTTTGACAATTTATCCAAAATCTCTCCTTTCATTTGATACAGTGTTTTCAAAATGTTGATTGTATTTTACGGCAAAAATGCCTAAATACTTTAAACCCTGAGTCTTATGATAACCTTCAATCTAAAAATGTGGAAACTTTCAAATTTTGTACATAAATATATATAGACAAATCAATTTTTAAATCCCTTGGCTGATTTTTTTTAATTCTATTATAAGAAAAATTAAATGACAATGCTTAGATACCCATTATAAAGGAATATTTTGAACTTATAAAAATATTAATTTAAATTTAAAAAATAATAATAATAGTGATTTTAAAATCCTTATTTGTAAAGACAAGATCAATAAAGTACTCATAATCTCATTTATATAATGATGAGAACTTTAGTCCCACTTCATACAATTCAATAATCATTGAAAGGCACTTTCAAAATATATGAATAATAATATCTTACCATTCATGAGTTCAACTAAGCACTTACTCTCCTTACAAATAATTTCAGAAGTCCCTACTGACCCCTGCCTACGACAGAGATTATAGTTTACATGATATTTTTTGCATTGTAAATTGTGCAGGAGCAAAAAAATATGAGAATGACTAATGTCTTTGTTTTTTTATTATTTTTTTGTGGGGCAGTTCATTCATTTTTTCTACTTTCCTTATTCACGGAGACTCTTTTTCCTGGTTCTAGGAGATGGAAAAAAATATTAGAATTAAAAATAGAAGTCTACTTTAACCATTGTAGCAGCTTGGAAACTGGCTGCTGAACACATCTCTGACACATGCCAGCAGTTGCCCCACTGGTAGGACACATGTTACTACATTTGTTTGGGGGACTACTCCCAAGTTACCAGATTGTATTCTCTTGTCTTTGTAAATGTCTCCGATGAGTTCCTTCCCCCTGAACAACTCCAGCAGAATCACCCAAAACCATACACATTCAATTAGGCAGATTAATTTAAAGTTTGCAACTTCAGTTTTTGGTATCTCAAAGTATGTTATATTTTATGTATTCTATTTAAATATTACACTCTTCAATGATCAAACAGTTAATGGTACTTTTACACTATATGGCAATTAAAAAATGGTAAATAGTTGTTCTATATTTATTAGCCAAAAGTTATTTTTGACCAGTAAACTGAGTATGATTTAAGAATAACTTATTTCATATCTTTATGACTGAATGGAAAGTGAAACCATGATAAAAAAATGCAAGGATACTACCTCCACCTATACCAATTTTGAAACGTTTACACTAGTTAAAAACATCCACTGCACCACTCATATTCCTTATCCATATATGAAGGCTTCCATTTTCCATGAAATCATAGATTCAGATTTTCTCCTTACTCAAGTAACATGAACAATATCAAACCAATGGAAGCAAATTTGTGTGCTTCAAAGGTTTCCATTTTTGCTAGAAATTCTTTCACCCTGTATTGTATCTTTTCCTAGTCATTTAGTAGCCATATTCCTTCCATTAGGCAAAGTAGCTTTATAAGCTATACCAAAGCCACCGTCTCCAATGATGATGTTAGAAAAATTGTCTTTAATATGAAGTAAATCGTTAGTGTCATGTGAACGAGAGGACTCTCAAATATGGTTACATTTATGCTCTGGGGTTCTTTCGACCTGTTACTGCTTATCAGATAGTTATTGTTGGGCTCAATACTAGGGTTCAGTTTTAATTTATCAGTGGTTGTACTTCTGACTATGATTTTGCCTAATTGTGAGGGTGAGGATGTTCTTTAAATGGGTAATTTAGTTGAAATGTTTTGATTTATTGTATGTATTCTTCTCAATTTTTGGATTTGAATTTTGTGTGTTTATAAGTAGTTATGAGTCATCACCTTTTTTTTTTCTTTCTTTTATAAAAATCTCAAATGCTTAGTGTCACATTGAAGCATGTCTCTACAAGCATTTGAATTCTCAAGATATTGGTTAATTTGAGTGTTTAAGGTGTCCAATCTATGGAGAGAGGTTTTGGATAGAGGGGTAACTTAATTTAAATATTTTTAGTTTATTATAGTGTAACTCATTAAGAATTTATTATGTTGAGAGCTGTAATTATAATAGTAGTAAGTGGTGAATTCTAATGGCCCGAGTTTATTTATATTTTTTTAATTTAAATTTGACGTCAAATTAATAATAAGTAATTAAATAACATATATGTGTAGAACATTTAAATATTTAAAATTATATTTTATTTTAAAATAAATAATTTAAATATAACATACAATTTAAATATAATATTTATATTATTTGTAAATAATAACAATTTTTAAATTTAATAGTAGAGATTTTATAGGGGGCCCCACTCTTGAAAGTAACAGCATACATTAATAAACATATAAACCTTTTACTTCTCGTTACAAAAATCAATTTAAAAAGGAGTTACAAACAACCATGATGGACTCCAAAAAACATAGACACTACTACCGAAGGCTAGCTAAAACCCATACCTAATCACATCTACCACCACTAGACAACACCCCAATGTTCAATTGGTATAGGAGAAGCTAGCATATGATCAACAATCCCCTCAACCCAATGATCCTTAGCATGCACTTGATGGCCTATGTGATTGCTAATGAGGGAAGGAAACCTAACACCATAGCATGACTTGCTACGACATCAAGATCTGTAAACTGAAGGGCCACAAAACACAAGAATGGTAAATTCAATACTAACTTCTAGCCTTCCACAATGGTGATGCACATGCAACCCTACAAACACTTTACCAATATCTCCATATAAAGCCCTAACATTTTCTTTCCCTTAGAAGGAATTACAACTAAGCCTTCTCCTTCCAACCCTTGAGCCAAAGGTTTCTCATCTTGTCTTATTGTCACCTCTTCTTTCACCAATGAAGAACCTGAAAATTGGTCTAATTGAAAAAATGCAAAAACCAGAGTGTAGTGGCAAATCTTTGCCAATTAGTGAATAGTTTGTATGGGCCAAATCAATTTGGGCAAATTTAATGAAACGATCAGGGGCCCAAATCGCCAAAAAGTTATAATTTATTGGTCCAACGGGTGTTAAATTGCCACCAAATTATTTATGAAGCATTTATATCATATATTTTCACCACAATAGATTGTGCACTTGAAATGGGGAATCACCTAGAATTTTAGAGGCATGTTTCAGTTAATTGACATATTTGCCAATTCCATCAAAATTCCACCCTATATGAGGACCAATTTCACTAATACCATTATAACACAATGCTATGGTTGGGGACATAATCGCCTTGAAATCACCATATATGTTAATGATTGTGGTCCCAATCGCTCAACATGTACATAAACCACTTTACAATCACATGGGATTCACCACATTTTTACTCCACTATTCTACAATTTGGTGGATTTCACCAAATTTGAATTCATATAAATACAATTAAAAGTTTAAATTGTTCTTTTACATATTTTATTCTAAGTTCTTGATTTGGATTGTCTTGATTCTTGAATCTTTACATCATTTGAAGAATTCAATTTTGGACTTCTCATTTCTTTGGTTTTTTGTTTGCTTCCTACTTGGAATTCTATTTTTAGTAATTCATAGACAACTATAGACATTAGCAAGTTAGTAATAGATCTAAGTGATAATTTCTTTATTTTTATATAATTATATAAGATTCCTCCTATTTATTTATTTGTTTGGTTTCGTTGTTATAGATGATATTGAGTAGTGATACATCTAGGCCTCAGGGATCTATGAATTTTTTTGTTGATTTTGTTTGTTTAGTTTCATTGTTATTCATGCCCACTTTGACTACATTAGGTCCCTCCATGTTCCCATCCCAAGAAAGATCTAAGGAGGCAAACGTAAGGAGCCACCCAAATAAAACAATAAGTTTATCAATAACCAGAAAACTAATTTTAGAGGAATACCATAATTATTGAATTTCTTTGTCAAACCATAGATCATACTACATATGAATTCTCATTTCATAATAAAGATTCCAACAATTACATTATTCATGAATAATCATGATACAAATCTGTAAATAAGATACAATTTGGATAAGGACTACTATGCTACCAATCCACTAAAGATGCATTAATATACATATTATGAACTTTCTTTTCAATATGGCTAACCATCAACCATAGTCATCATGTTCGAGTGCAAGCAATATGGTTGTCTAGCTGTAGGAGGGAGAGCATCATCCAAGCATTTTACCTCCAACCATAGATTAGGCAGTCCCCCACTCAACTTCCCACTAGAAGTAGCCCTATCCTTTGACGAGGGTGGTAAATAGGGACTTCTGTAGTAGAACCAATTTGAGAACTAAGTGCAATCAAAATACCCATCACATGCAATCAATCAGGCTATCCCTAGATACCCTCTAGTTACTTTGATTTTCAACTAACATGAAATCTATGAGTATATAGTGAACTAATGATGCACACAACTATTGCATCACTTTGGCCAAAGTGTTTAATTATTAGTCACATAAATGCGGTTCATCCATTCACATCACTATTATCTCTTACTTGACTCACCCCACATGACTATGTAATAATAATAATGAAAACATAAAGCACAAATCAACACACAAGATCAGAAACATAATATCACCAAACTCCTAGCTTACTCTGCCTCTAAGTTGATCTTAACATTAAACAACATCTAAACCCTAACATATCATGCTCCTGAGTTGGTTTTACTAGTTTTTCTATATAAATACTATCAATAATACATAATGTAGAACATCACATATAAATTAACTGTTTGTTTATCTAACTCTTAGCATACCTTGCCCTTGAGCGTCTCTTTAAAGAAAATTAAAATATCAAGGCTATTGTCTAGATTCCTACCTTGGAAACTTACTACATAATCATATTCAACTGTCCAACCAAATGGTTGCATTCTATCCCCCTTTACTAGGCAAGTAACTTTCCACCATCTTGGAAGTGTGACAATTACTCGTTGTTGTAGGTAATCAATTTCTACGTAGTATGACATCATCCTATGTACATTAGGATTTCTTCAAAACATCACCATATGCTTATAAATTCCATTGTATTAAACTTGTTGACTTGCCAAAATAAACATTCTACTATATTAGATAGATAATCATAAGTACACACCAATATGCATATAAACTATGAAATTTTCAACCTCCTAGTAAACCATATCAGAGATGGTCTTGCTTCGTTTTAGTATATAATATGATCAAGTATATAAGCTAACCCTTGTTTTACCACACTCCTAAAATCTCTCACCCTGAGTTTGGTTTTATTTCTATCAATAATACATGTAGATGTATGTATAGACGTAAGAATTACATATTTGTATGTTACAATAGAAATTTACAAGAATAGATGTGTTTTTTATATGCCAACTGAAATTGTGATTAACATAGTCCTATTCCTTAAGTAATTTATATCAACTCATGAAAATACAATGAATTGTAAACACTACTCTAATTAAGCATACACTTGACGTCGTAAGTCATTAAATCAATACAATGAGCAAACATAACCATATTCAATTATCATATATGACTACATTAAGTGTCACCTACCTTTCACAGGACTATGCAACATCTAGTCATTACTAGGCAACTCAAGGGTTCCACTGAGCATTAAAATCACCCATAGAATAATTCCATCAGAAGATATAATGAGAAGATTTCAAATATAAAGACATACTAAGTCATTATTGAATCATCATGGATCTATGGTGTATTGATGGTAGTGTAGAGCTATAAAGCAACCTAAGAGTTTGATAAAAGTCTATAACCAAATGCTACTAGTTGTTTTCAATTGTGGATTTCAAACATACGAAGACCTTCTCCTAGAATCTTTTGTACTCATGACCCAGATTAGAGAAGATTCATATTATTATTAGTGTTATTGAGGAGATCCATGAAGTGTATTTAAATAATGTACACTTGTATAATCATTGAATAATATGACTTTCCTTATGGATAAGATATACATGCTTTCTTGCTACCATTAGATCACCTAAGAATCTAGGCATAAGAGTATTTACAACAACATTGCTTTTGATTTGAATCCTAAAAGTGTTGCGCAACGTATGTTCTTTTCTCAAACATCTACACATAAGTGGGCAAGTGAGGTGATGTTCATATAGGACATAGTCTATTCCTTATAAAGTCTAGAGGGTATGTAGTTTCATGGAGTGCACAAGAAGGATATGGTGAAACGACTTTAGTAAATTTCAAGCAAAAGTAATTGGAAAGCATAAGGCTAAACTCCATGACCTATGTTGTATCTGATTGGAAGATCTCAAATAGAGAAGGGTCATGCATGTAGTGATAGGGGAGTTCTTATCATATATAATAGTTTGCAAATGTGTGGTAACCATACATCCAAATGTGTTCAAGATAGACTCCACATACAAACGCCACCATAGGATGCATAAATACAGGTGATATCAATACAAACAAGATTCAAATACAATATTTCATACCTGGCAAGGTGTTTCTTACTCCTCTATGTGCTCTTTTTATGAGATCCACTATGCTCCTTGTCCAAAAATAAGAAAACACTATCCTAGAAAATAAGAGAGTGTTGCTTTGTTTTTGAGTCAAATTGCTCTGTAACCCTATAACCAAGCCTACCAATTTTAATTGATTTCTTTAGTGTGACTTTCCTTCTATTTGGTTGTGGTTGGAGTGGAGCACCTTTTGGTTCACGACCAGTATGCTTTGCTAAAATTTGTCTGATGTCTATTTCCTTGAGTATGTGCCAAGTAATTGCCTTCATTATTGTGTAGAGTCAAACATAGCTTACATTCATAACTAGGACTTCAAAATAATGATAAACTACTCAAATAAACCTATCACTAATTCCATGTTGTCCTATCGAGGTGATTCCTTATAAAGTACGAATCTTTTGCAAAATTGATGGTCTCGAGGGTGAGGCACCTAAGACGTTATCTTCTTTTGATCACTTCATTTTGTGCAAAAGCAACACCTCCACTCCTTGGCTTTGAACCCCTCTCTATCCATGCCTACTAGGGAGTTCTCTCTCTCCTCTCTCCTATTCTCATGTCGTAGCCTTCCCAAATGTTGTTCTACCTCCAAAACACCTTAATCCCTCTTTTTTATCCTCACCCCATGACTCCCCCCACTCTTCCATACTTATTGATGCCAAAACATAGTTTTCCCCTGTCAAAAATGTGCAGCCAACATGCCCAACTTTAATCTCCCCCTTTTCATCATCACTGAAAGATTATTGAACACTCCCACCACTCCACGATTCATTATGGAGGAGTGGTTTTTCCTCCTCAAATTCTATAGGGATCAGTCATCAAGCTAATTCTCTTAACTTCCCTATATCTCATGCTGATAAAAATATCAGCTAACACTTCCACAACTCCCATGCATTAATGAGGAGTAAAGAGTGACGAGCACACCATTTGTTCAACTAAAACCAAATGGTGTGATATTATTGAGCACCGTCTTTTATTTAATACTTAAACAAGTTTCTAAACAAACCTACAATGGACTATTGAGGCCACATTCACTCAACACCATCAAACACAATAATGACGTTAGACAACCTCGACTAATGCATGTATAGTATTGACAAAGGCAGAAGATGTATGCAATCACGACTGTGATGGAAGCAATAAACCAATGCAAATATAAACTTGTTGAGCGCAAGTGACTACTGCAGTATGACACCAAACTGGACGTTAAAATCATGACTTGAGTCACAATCGACAAATGAGACACTAATCTTGCAATCAACTACTCACAATAATTATTTCTTTTTACAACTATATTATGCTAATAACAATAATATTAAACAATAAGAGAGTTACTGGTGATGACAGGGAGAGAGTGGAGAGGGCTGCTTCAAAGGAGAAAGGCACGGACAACACAGTGGGTAAGAAGAAGAGTAGTGGTGTAGTCCCCAGGAGGCCTAGTATCCATCGTTCTAGCAGGTTGGCTAGCATGCAAACCCCTGCTGTTAAAATTGTGGACCACTCCAGTGCTTCTAATCCTGAGGAAGAAATTGAAATATAGGAAGTCAAACTCAGTCCTGAGCAGTCTAAATTCCAAGAGGGGGCTAGTTTGTTCGAGGAACTTAATAATTCCAATTATGACACTAAGGATGAGGAAACTGAGTTGGATTAGGATGATGTGGAACTGGTGGAAAAGACTGGCCCTGAGCAAAGAGAGTGTGGGAATTGTAACCAATTCAAAGGCGAAATGATTGAGATGAGATCGAGAATGGACTCCCTCAAGAATAAGATGAGATTCATGGCCACCCTATGCTCGAAGGTCATGCATTGTGCTGCCACTACCTTGGCAGTTCTCCAGGATCTTGAAGTGAAGAAGCATGGCATGGATCCAAAGACTTTTGCTAATTATGATGAAATGTATGGCTTCCTCAAGGAGGATTGGAGCTAACTTTTCCAGTAGTTGTTTCTTCTATTTTTTTGTTTGTTTTTTGTTATGGTTCTATTTAAATTGTATGGAATTTAATATGTTTAAGCGTTGTTAGTGGGTTGCTTGTCAGTTGTTGGTGGTCTGATGGCCCTGTTTTGCAACCCGTGGGGGTCTTTTGTTATAGGGTTTTGCAGCCTGGTTTGCAACTTACCGTAATAAAAAACAATAATATTAATCAATATTAAATATTAAATTAAATAATAATTAACCTATTGCAACTAACTTATGATGACACCTATCACACTTCTAAGCATTAATCAAGCATCGTTCATGCAGACGAATTTCCAAGCCATGATAGTGTGTGAGGTTCTCATTTATCATGGTTCAACTGCCTTACTATCACCATCTATCATCCTCTCCTAAATGATACTCTCCCTCAACCTGTTAAAGGGAAACACTATCCTGCATCCACCTAAAACCAGTACAACGATAGTTAGTCCGATAATTGAAATCTATTGAGATAGTAAGTAAAGATTCTAAAATATTCATTTTCAAAATATTACACATCATTTAAAATATCAATTTTTCTTTCCTCGAGAAACTATTTAATCATTAATAATATGTCTAAAATAGATGATTAAAAATGGGATGTGACAAAAAAGCAAATCCCTCTGAAGACTTCAATTTTTTTTGGTACATTGCACACCATTTCTACACTTGGTTCTATAAGCCAGAAATGCAAGGTAGTTTAGATTTTGTAATGACTATGAACAATTTGTAACCATTCATTTACCAATAAAAAAGAATAGAAAATTTTAGAGCAATTTAGAAGGATTTTGAGGCATGCCCCAACAAACTTAAGCATAATCTACAAAAAACAAGCAATTTGCATATTCTCACTATTTAGGATTTTATGCAAAACTACAATTGATCCTGGGTCAATTTTGTGGTTGTGGATCAATTCCATGTTGCACAAACCTGACCTCTAACATGCAATCTTGACTTGGCACAATGCAAACTTCTACGCTCTCGTTTGATGGATTCTCTGCTTCTTGCTAACCATTAAGGATTGGTAGTATTTAAAAATACCTTGGGGATTTTGTTGGATCACTAGGGTCAAGTTCGCCCAGGTCAACCCCCTTGAAACACTGGGTTTACAGTTGTAAAATGATCAACAAATAACAAGCATGCAAGTGATCTAGATGTTGATTCTGATGCAATATCCTAATTCCTTTTAAGCTCTAAACCGAAGTGTTTATATTTGCTCCTTGTAAATGTGAATGATTATTCAATGATCACTTGATGTATTTTAATGTTCTAATGAATGCCTTTAAAAACAAGGACATAACAATTCCTCATGCAAACATGTACTAAGTCAGCTTCGAATGATTGGTGGAAAAGGGTACGAGTTGACAAATTTGAATTTCAAAAATTTAATTTTTGAGTCAAATTTGTACCCTGCAAGATCAATCTTACATGTTGCAAAAATGATCCAAGATGAGGGATGTGGAATTTGGAAATCAATGATGAATATACAAAAATCTATGCCAATAATGATGGAAATGTGTGAGAATAAATATCAATAGGACATGGATAAAAGTGAATGTATAAAAGTGCAAAAATAAAAGTAAATGAAGATGAATAGAAATTGAAAAAGAAATCAAATTGAACACAAAAATGTGTCACATAGCACTATATAATCATATTAAAATACTCTTAAAATAAACCCAAAATAAACATGATTTTCCTCATGTCTTAAGCACAACAATGTTGACTATTCGGAATCATGCTAAGTAGTGTTAATGGTATCCTTGGTGTGCATAATTGACATTGAGAAAGCATAGTATTGTGTGCAAGATGTCAACCAAAGGATATTCTTGTTCTTGTCCTACTCTATTTTCAAAGTCTAACATTTAGACTTGGGGGAGCATGTGTTGAATACAACATAACATGAGAACGAGTCCGTGTATGATTGTAGTGTAAGAATAGACGTGCTTTAAAAAAGAAGAATATTGGTAAGCTACTTACAAACACCAACGCGGTTTATACGAATTAATCTTCTCAGGCCTCCAATTTCAACCTGACCATGCCGCTCCAAATAATTTCGTTGACAAAATCTATCATCTTATAAATAGAAGTCAGATTTTTACTAGTTATTAATTAAATATTATTAATATTAAATAATTAGTAATATTTAATATTCATTTTTTAACATATTTTTATTGAATATTATTTATTCTTGTAAACTTTTTAAAAATATATAAGTTTTTGAATTTTATATTTTATAGTTAAAAAATTATTAAATATTTTTTATATAATTTAATATTAGATTAGAGATAAATTTTCATTGTATATCATTTTTACTTATTAATTAAATATTATTACTATTAAATAATTAGTAATATTTAATATTATTTTATTTTAATTTATAAATATTAAATAATTTATTATTATGTTTTAAAAAAATATAAATAAGTTTTTGAGTTTATATTTTATAATTAAAAAATATTAAATATTTTTATATAATTTAATATTAAAATAGAGATATAATATATTTGTAATGAAAATAATTACACTATATAAATAAATATAGGTTGATAAATATATATAATTGATAAATATACTAGTATATTTATATTTTAAAAAATATATCTAAAGTATGCGGAGAAATATCTTTTCACTCCGTGTGTTTTTGTGTTTTCTATAGCTTTTGTGATTTTCTCCACTTTTTTCTTTCAACCTTTTCCACTTTCTTTTATTTTTATTTTCCAATTGTTTTTGTTTTTTTATTTATTTAATTTTTTTTTGGTGATTTTCTCCATCTTTTTTTAAAGTTTCTAATTTCTTTTTTGGTTTTTATTTTTTATTTTCTTCAATTTCTTTTTTTGGTTTTTCTTTTTTTATTTTTTTCTATAAATTTAGGCAGAAAAAATGAATGCTCTCAGCCCCACCCCGATGTGACTGTAAATGCCTCTCGACATAATAATTTAATCTAGATTAAAATAGTTGGGTCAATAATTGAACAATAATAAATTCAATAACTAAATGAGATGATAGGGTACTTGGCTCTTAAATTAATGATGGAATAACATTGTTGATGTCACGTATAATCTATTTGTCATAGTACAAAAATTGATTATCCTCAATTTGATGAATGTGTTAGAGTCTCTTAGAATTCTATGCAGATTAATTTTGAGCTCCTTAGGTTTGATCCCAATCCACATGGATTCTATCTGATGTAAAAAATAAAATTGTCATGTGAAAGTGATTTGTAAGAATGTTGCTTTAGTAAATATATTCACGTTCACCTTATTATTAAGTAAATTTGGTCAAGATAGTGTTTACAAACACCTTTAGGAGATTGTCGACTCGATCAGGAATATGTTCTCCTAGGTCAACCCCCTTGTTAGGCCAAGTTAACAAGGAGAGATATTGAAGACAACATACACAAGTGTGCATGTGGCCTATATGTAGATGATATGGATATGATTCTTTGCCCCTTTAGAAATCAAAGTGTGCTCTAATGATTTTCTCCTTATTCAACATATGATTTCCTCTATGAAATTAAGTGCACATTAAATATCTTTAAATACCGTGACATGATAACATGTTGTACAAACATGTGCCAAGTTAGCTCATAATGGCTATTAGAAAGGGGTGAGAAAGTTGAAATTCAAATTTGAATTCTTTAAATTTTGGCTTCATTCTTGTGTACCTCAAGATTGACCCAAGTCAATATTTAGTGGTGCAAAAATGAACCTTAGGCTAAAATAGTAATTTGAGGCAAGGAACGAATCTATGGAAGTGGCTACAAATGTAGGTACAAAAATGAGAGGTAAATAATGAATGCATAGGAATAAGTGTAAGAGGGAGGAAATAGGGATGAATAAGGATGCATCCATAAGCCAAACTTAACAAAAGAGTGTGCCCCTTGTCAATATGTTATTGTATTTAGGACATTCAACCAAGGTGGGCACAAAAATAAATGGGAAATGACACATGTATGAAAATTTCACCATTACAATAATATCATGACTCATTGTCATATAATATGAAGAAGCTTCTCATAATACCAAGGTTGTTTATCTTGTTATAATGTGGTGGAAAGAAAAGGTAAGGTCAGATTAATTGAGTGTTGTGCATGAATCAAAAGTGTGTCTGAAGGAAGAAAAATACAAGTAAAACCATAACAAAGTTTTTTAACATAATAATCTTGCTAAACCATAAATCCTTAGCTTAAGATCAAGATTTGAGAAACCATAAACTAACAATTTGAGATAGTTAGAGATATAAAGGCAACCATAGTACATAGCTTTTAAACTTAGTGATAGATTGCTGATGTATTCTAGAGATTTCATTTAACTAAAGAAAAAACAAAAAATTGCTAACTAGTACTTCACGGAAGAGTATACTATGCTTAGATTTTATGGATTGGGAGTAAAGCCCCATAGACTTCTAATACATGTGACAGAGGGTTTTGTCTTGGAACATATACAACAAATGCATAGTACAAATCAACTATATTTTGTTAGTCAGCAAGAGTTTGTGGAGGGTTCACATTCAAGAGAAAAGCATTCACTATGGAACATAGAATTTTATAAAATTTAAATTTTGATGTTGACTCTCACTAGCAATATGACCCACATGAGGTTCGAGATAGTCAAGATCGCCTTTTATATCATCTAGATCGGACATCGGAGGCCAAATCTATAAGGGTTTAAATTTGGGAGGTATATGCCAGATCCAGTAGGTACCTAGTCTTTCGGAGTAATTTGGGTCAAATCTGACCCTACCATCGCACTCAGAAGGCCAAAAATTGCCCCCTCGACCGTACAGATCACTACAGAGAATATTCTCTGTGCAGTGGTATATTCCGCAGCATCTTGCCTACGCAGGCAAATCTTGCAGGCGTCAGTGAATCAAAATCTATTTTGTTACATCCCAACTTTTGCTTAAGCTTAATCTTACTTTTATGTGGTAAAAAGGATAAATAATCTTAGATTAATGATTTGATGTTTGTGGAAAATATCAAGTTGAATCATTGATTATATGGATTACAACTAATGCTTAGATTGGACATGAGATTACATGTTGTTGAGATTATCTTATCATAATGTTTTATGATTTAATGATGATACATTGATCATGGTTATATGGTTGTGAGTGTAACCAGGAAAATAATATTCCTTCAAGAGTGGAAGGAGAGTATCATCTGGGAGAAGGAAATAGATGTTGTGGAAAAGGTCAGTTTTCCATTTGAGTATCAAAATTATTCTTCATGAACCAATGCCAATCAAGCTAAGTATTGATCTTATTTCCTTGATTAAGTCGAACTCGATTTGACTATAGTAGTCATGTTGTTTTACAATTTCTCGACACCACTTAAGTCAATTGACTTTATGATGTTCTTAGAACATTAGTATAACCTAGTGAAAACGTTGTCGGTGTCAGAGATTTCCTATGTTATTAGTTAATATTACATTAAGTTTTGTAATTAACGTTAATTATTTTTATTTAAGTCTAAAATAGTGACGTGGGGGAGTGAGTCTCAACCCCAAGTCGCATATTGATATCATCACCAATATGATTGGTAATATCATCTTGATGATATCTTGAATATTTTAATACTCTTGTGATATCATATAGATATCTATGATATCTTTTAAGTTATAAACAAATATCCACTTATAGTGGAATTGAACACTATTAGTTGGTAAGTGTTTCTCATTCATGTGGAATGTGCCCATATTCCATAAAGAGTGGAATGAGTGGGCGGTTCCATAATGATAATTTAGAATGGATTTCACCTTGCGAGAAGCCCTTGAAGGAAATTATAGAAGAGTGGATTGTTATCCACATTGGCAGATAAGAGAGTCTAACTATTTTCTCAACCTTTGATGAGAGGGAGTAGCATCATATTTTGACATACGGTAAAGTCTCGTGGGAAAAAGAAGGGAGAAAAACCATGAACAAAGGACAATAATCTAAGCACAACACTCACAGTAAAGTCTAAGGAAAGGCCAGACGACGGCATAGATAGAGTTCTATGTCAAACTCAAAGCTCAAACAAGTATCTCTGCTATACTATTGTTGTTGGCATTTAGCGATGAAAGAGTAGTTAAATAAACTCTTGCTGTTTTAGAACGATACCTTGAACTATCTATAGTTGTGAAGGTTTCTTAAGACACTATTAAGTTAAATGATTAACCTCTATTGGGTCGTAAGGTTGAAAGCATACCGAACACTATTGTAGCAGTATAAAACAACCCATTGAGCCATAAGGCTGAGGGTAATTATTGATTGTTGTGTAGATATCCTTAGAGGCCACGATGTCGGCCAATGTGCTTGAGGTTAAACTGTTTAATACACTTGAAAATGTTGTCAGTAGATAATTGTGATTGCTAGTGAAGAAAAGAAGTAGTCATGAGAATGACAAGCTTAGCATCACAAACATATACTATATATTATTATAGATTGATTATGATTGTGTTGTAGCACGATATCAAAATGGTTAATACTTGTGTTCAACCCATAAGTCTTTATGTATTTATCTCAGGTATGCAATCCTGTGATGACAAGATAATAATGTTTGAGACACGTATAGTGGACCTGTATTAAAATATGGTTTTAGAGGAAGCTAATCTCTATGAGATACTTCTTGTAATGACTATGAAAGAAAAGCTAGGAAAACCATAACCTTTATTATTTTATTGCACGACATGCATAATAAGCTTGAACATCAAGAGGGTAAAGCTTGAATAGCCATTAAACCTGTGAATGGTTAAAGAGTTGATATGTCAACTAATTGTATACTATTTGAAAATTTATTTTATTACAGTGGTAATGTTTTGGAAAAGAAATATAGGGTGATATAACCCTTCCTAAACATTTATAATTTAAGACTATTTTATATAGTTCAATAATAATATTGCCGAACATAATGGAAAGATGTTATATTCAACGATTTGTTAGGAATACTTGGTATAAGATGGTCATAGAGCCTTAGACCAGAAAAAGGTCTTAAGACATGAAACCATGAAATTTTAAATGAATCTTTTTAAGAAAGAACGGGAATAGAGTGACGTGGAGGTCACTAATTCCTTGTTGCTTAAATGACAAAATAATTTTTGAGAACACACTCCTGGGATGGGAGTCAGAAATCCAAGACTAGTGGACAAATGGTGTATAGTCCAATATTTACTGTGACCTAAAGGGGTCAAATTATAAACACTGTAGGATGAGACAACTTCTAAGTCGAGTCGAAGTGTGTGAACATTGACTACGTTCATTGTGAAATGTTTATGTATATAAATCTCTAGCCAAAGCAATGCATCCATCTCTGCATGTATTAGTTGGTTCACTGTGCTCCAGATGGCATAACCATCCAGTAGTGTCATACATAGTTAGAGAGGGTCTATAGTTGTATGACCGTGATGAGTTATGGACACAACACTAGATACTCAGATGGCAAACCTAATGGTTCCTTATATCTATTCCCTTCGTGAAGGGTAGGGCCACTTCCAAGAAGGAAGTTGTGTGGGGGACCATTGGTCTGTGGTTGGAGGAAAAGCACTTAGGTGATGCTCTCCTTCCCAAGCAGATGACAAGCCGAGACTTATGAAGATAGATGTCAAGACTCTAGATACAAAACACTCTTTTATATGACTTGATAGTCAAATTCTATGTAAACTTATCATTATTGCCATGAGTAAAACATTGTGATTGTAAAGTGAAGGAAACTCACTAGCATGTTATATTTGAATATGTTGTGAATTTTTAGTTTTGAAATTTTTCAGAAAAGATATGCTTTTTATAAAATGATTATGCACATGATTAATGTTAAGCAAAAATATGATTATGATGATCATGATTATTTACTTATTGGTAAATTGAGTTGTTAACCAAGGTATTATGAGATGGTATGTTACATGTCTTTTATCCATTGGGTAAATATATTACAAAGTGGTTATATTTTTAAAGTTTGCGGGTTATTTTTTTTGTTCGGAAAAGTTTAAGGTATCGATAGGTACAGAGACCTGTCGACCCCTGTACTTGGGCCTACGGAGGCCTTGAGCCTCGTGCCAAGGTCGTGCACCTTACAAGCGTGTGCAGACCCTTTAACAAGGGTCGTGGGGAGTGGCCTTCAGCCCCCTGACCCCTTTGGTGATTTGACCCTCATGGCCTTTAAATTAAAACAATTCAATTTTCTGTTAAATATTCCACAGACCTTACAACTGGCCAACAGTATATTTGCGACATATTCTACTATTAAACAACCCCCATCCAACCCAAAACCATTCCCAATAGGTAGAAGGTGGTTTTACTTTTTAAAACAACGGTTTCAGCCTTCAGAAGGTAGTTTTCTCAAAACAACAAGTGGTTTTGGTTTTTCAATAGTATATTCTGGTGACTGGGAAAATATTCTACCTAACACTGCTAATGTCAACACTGTGTCAGTAGTGACATCATCCATCTTGACCTCCTAGATCCCTTTGTGGCCCCTATACATGGCAAAGGAGGCTATTTTTTTCCAGGGAGCATAACTTGGTCATACGGACTCTGTTTTTTGCAAACAAAATATTGATGGAAAGTTGGTTCCATTCTCTTCGCAGTGATGTCAGAGTTTTTTTCCTGATTTTTTTGTTTGACACCTATTTTTTCTGTTTGAATTCTAGGTATCATTTTTGGCTTCCGAGCTCATAACTATTTGCCACAATCTCTAATTTTTATGATTCTTACACCATTGGAAAGGTATTAAGGATCTCCACACAACCATCCATGCACTTTTTTTAGATTTATCTCCAGGTTAATTTTATTCAGTTCATAGTATATTCACATTTTGGTTCATAACTTAGACATCCTGACTCTTGGAGAAGAGAAATTTGCTTCAATGGGATTCTATCATTAGTACAAATCAAATTGTAGATATTATGGGAGTATTCAACATGAGAAAGAGATGTGTCCTCATTTCTCACATCCATCTTTTTCAATTCCATGTTGAGATCTCTTCTCCTCCTATTAAGATCATTGCTCCACCATCACCTGTTGCTACATCAAAGTTCAGTGATGCTTCTTTGAGAGATTCCAATGATTCTTTGTAGTAGGATCACATTAGTCTTCCTGATCCACCTCATTGGGATTCCTATCTTGCAAATATTGCATCCTTGTTTGTGGAGTCTCACATTGATGATTTGGAGGACACATTTGAGGGGTTATTGTTAGGAATTGCATGCAGAAGATATCAATTAAATGCAAATAAAGATTAAATAGAGGAATGAAAATACATAGAAATAATAATAGCGAGAGACAAGTTTTAACGTGCTTCACCCAAACTCGGGCTACATCCACCAACAGAGAGTCCAATATTATTATCCAGCTAATCAAACCGATTACAACCAACAATCCTTACAACTCAATACTGTTGCAAATGCTACAATACAATATCCACGAAAACCCTAACCCTTAGCCGTTTTTATCAAGACTTATGTCAGTTACAAAATAGGGTTTTTTTATGTTGTCCAATAGAAAAATAACTCCTGACGCCTTTATAAAATTAAAAAAATTATTTGAGGTTTTGGGGCCACTGCCCCTCAACCCTACAAGGGGCGCTGCCCCTCAACCCCACAAGGGGCATTGCCCCTCACCCCGTCTTGGGGACGCTGCCCCAAACCCCCGTTAAATAATTTGGGGGGAAACGATGCTAATAAAAGTGGGAAAAATATAACCTCTGAGTCTGATTAGGCTCCATATAACAACAATCTCCTACTTGGATGCTGATCAGACTCCACACCATATCATCTCCCACTTGGAGACTGATCATAACACCACTGACCCTGTAGCTCCCACTGGAAATAAACACCCTGGACCCTGTTGTTCTGATTTTATTGGTTTCAGTCTTGAAGACCAACTGAAGCTGAAGAGGAGCTCAACTTCTCCCTTATCACTGCCTTTGTAATCATATCCACTGGATTTTTATCTGTATGTATCTTTTCCAGCCTTAATTGTTAATCATCTAACATCAAATGAATGAAGTGATACCTCAACTATATGTGTTTGGTCTTTGAATGCAAGGCAGAATTCTTTGCAAGATGTATGGCACTCTGGTCGTCTGTAAACAAATAACTGTTAGCCTGTTGTTTGCCTAATTCTTCCATGAAAGATTGCAACCATATCATCTCCTTGTTTACCTATGTTGCAGCTACATACTCTGCCTCCATGGTGGATAAAGCAACCACCTTTTGCAACTGTGAGATCCAACTCACTGTTGTCCCACCTACAGTAAAGACATAACCTATAGTACTCCACCTAGTATCAATATCCCCTGCCAAATTTGAGTCTACATAACCTGCTAAATCAGTATTAGAGCCCCCAAAACATAAGTGTTTACTGGATGTACCTCTCAAATATCTGAGCATCCATTTTAACGCATTCCAATGCTCCAATCTGGGATTACTCATATACCTACTTACGACTCCTACAACATGTGTAATATCTGGTCTCGTGCATACCATGGCGTACATTAAGCTTCCTATAGCTGAAGCATACGATACCTTGGACATTTTCTCTTCCTCCTCTTGTGTCTTTGGACACATCTCCTTAGTCAATTTTAGATGACTAGGCAAAGGTGTGCTGACAGCTTTTGCATTCTCCATATGGAATCTATGCAACACCTTTTCAACATAAACAACCTAAGATAGAGTTATTTTTTTGTTCTTCCTATCTCTACAAATTTTCATACAAAGGATTTGTTTTGTTGCCCCCAAATCCTTCATAGCAAATGATTGTGCTAACTATTGTTTTAACTCTCTTATGTGATCCATGTTGGACCCTGCTACAAGCATGTCATCAACATATAAACATAAAATAATGTAGTTTTCATTATCCGACCTCTTAAAATAAACACAATGATCAGAATTACAATGGCTGTAGCCTTGCTCAACCATAAAAGTATCAAATTTCAAATACCATTGTTGAGGTGCTTATTTCAGGCCATATAAACTCTTCTTCAATCTGCACACCAGTTTCTCCTTACCTTTGAGCTCAAATCCTTGGGGTTGTTCCATATATATCTCCTCCTCCAAATCACCATAGAGAAAGGCAATTTTCACATCTAGCTGTTCCAAATACAAATCTTTAGCAGCCACAATACTTAAAATAGTATGAATAGAAGTCATCTTAACAACTGGAGAAAAAATCTCATGAAAATCAATTCCCTTTTTCTATGCAAATCCTTTTACAACTAACCTACCTTTAAATCTTTTCTTACTTCCATCTTCCTCTTTCAGCCTATAAACCCATTTGTTTGGTAAAGCCTTTTTACCTGCATACAACTTACATAATTCCCAAGTCTAATTTTTCAGGAAGGAGTCCATTTCTTCTTTCATTGCAAGCTTCCACTGAACCTTTGTATCCACCTGCATAGCTTCATCATACCCTTCCGGTTCACCAACATCTGTTAACAAAATAGAATACAAAGAGGGAGAAAACCTTTCAGGAAGTCTACTTAGCCTTGTTGACCGTCTAACATTCACTGGAGTTTGTGGTATTTCTTGTTGTTGTTGCGGAGCATGAGGAACCACTAGAACATCACTATTTGGAGTATCATCCAGCACCACATAATCCTTTTCTTTCTTCTCATGCTGTTGCAATTGATCTTTGTACATCACCTTCTCATTGAATACAACATCCCTACTTCTCACAATTTTCAGATTTTCAACATCCCAAAGCCTATAACCAAATTCATCAATGCCATATCCAACGAAGATACACTTTTTTTTATTTTGCATCCATCTTGGTTCTATTTTCAGAATCTACATGTGCAAATGCTTCATATCCAAAGGTTTTGAGAAAAGAATAACTCACCTTCTTACTTGTCCATGCTTCCTCTGGAATACCACAACCCAAAGGAACTGAAGGACCTCTATTAATTAAATATATAGTGATATTGACAGCCTCTACCCACATGTTTAAAGGTAGCCCAACATGTAATCTCATGCTCCTTGCATGCTCCATTATTGTCCTATTCACACACTTAACCACTCCATTTTCTTGTGGAGTCCCTGGAACTATTTTCTACCTACGAATTCCATTAAAGGAACAATAATCCTCAAATTATTTGCTGTAATACTCACCACTATTATTAGATCTGAGACATTTTAATCTTTTACCCGTCTCATTCTCAACTAAGCTTCTCCATTTCTTAAATGTTTCAAATACATCAGATTTCTGCCTAAGGAAATAAATCCAAACCTTCCTAGTTGCATCACCTTTGAATGTAACATAATACCTAGAGCCACTGAGAGAAGATACCTAAGCCAATCCCCATACATCTGTATGCACAAGCTCCAACTTTTCATCTTTCTTTTGCTTCCCATCCTTGAGAAAACTAACTCTCTTTTGTTTGCCATACACAACTTTTATAGAAATCCTTATTAATACATTTCAGACCTGGTAAAACTTTCTTAGAATGAAGTACCTTCATACCTTTTCACTCATATGCCCAAGTCTGTTATGCCACAATGTTGTCTCAGAACCTATAGCAATTGTTTCAGTCTCTTCCTGCGAACCAGCAGCAACGGTTCCTAAACATGTTTAGTTTTTCTCTACAACAACTAAAGTAGAAGAAACAATATGACCTGTACAAAGATATAAGGTGCCTACTTTCACACATTTTGCTACTATTAAGGCACCTCTTTAAACCTTCCAATTTTTATCACTAAAAGTAACTATGCAACCTTCATTAGCTAGCTGCCCTATTGAAATTAAATTCCTACTCAGCCTTGGAACGCACCTTACCTCTTATAGTAGCCAACGATTCTCATTCTGCAACTTAATCTTGATTCTTCCCTTTCCAAGAATCTGACAAGGTTCATTATCTCCCAAATAAACCATCCCAAAATCCCCTCGAACATAATCAAGAAAATAACTTCTATGGGGCATAGCATGAAATGAGGTCCCTGAATCTAAAACCCATGAATCATCAGCATTATCTAGGGAAAGAATCAAAGCATCATCTTCAGATTTATTACTTACCACATTTGCCTCCTTATTGCCTTCTTGTTTGTCTCATTTATTCTTCCAAGACCAGCAATCTTTCTTTAGATGACCTGGTTTCCCACAGTACCAGTAATCCTTATGTCCTATGGATTGGGACTTGTTGTCCTTTTATTTTCCTCATGACTTCCCATGACCTCCAGAACCTTTTCCTCTCTCCTTTGATCTGCCCCTACTTTTTGCATTCAAAACACTACCTGATGTAGACCCTCTTGAGCTTTTCTGTCACATTTCCTCGCTAAGGATAACACCACCAACATCATCAAATTTCAAAGTATTTGAACTAGAGACAGAGTTACTTACAGCTATTACCAAGCTATTCCAACTTTCTAGCAAAGAACATAAAACCAAGAGAGCCCTCACCTCTTCATCAAATTTCACTTTTACAGAAGTTAACTGACCGGTAATCGTATTAAACTCATTTAAATAATCTGTCATAGATCCACCTTCAATTATTTTTAGATTAAACAAACGTTTCATGAGAAATACCTTATTTGAGGCTGAGGGTTTTTCATACAATTTAGCCAAAGCTTTCATCAGTTCATATGTTGTCTCCACTTCTATTATATTAAATGCCATAGATGGTGCCAGGCATAACCGAATGGTTCCTAGTGTCTTTCTATCCAGAAGATTCCAATCCTCATCAGTCATTGTTGCCAATTTCTTGGCTATTCCTTCCAACAGCCTCCATAAATCCTTCTGATAGAGATAATCCTCCATCTGCATCTTCCATAACTGATAGTTCTGCCCATTGAATTTATCTACCTTCAATTTACCCTCATCCGCCATTGCTCCCACTTAACCGTGAGACAACCACTCAACCATGAGACCTTCCTGCAGATGATAATTGAACACAATCCGCTCTGATACCACTTGTTAGAAATTGCATGCAGAAGATATCAATTAAATGCAAATAAAGATTAAACAGAGGAATGAAAATACACAGAAATAATAATAGCGAGAGACAAGTTTTAACATGGTTCACCCAAACTCAGGTTACATCCACCAACATAGAGTCCAATATTATTATCCATCAAATCAAACCGATTACAACCAACAATCCTTGCAACTTAATACAGCTGCAAATGCTACAATACAATATCAATGAAAACCCTAACCCTTAGCCATTTTTATCAAGACTTATGTTGGTTACAAAATACGGTTTTTTTATGTTGTCCCATAGAAAAATAACTCCTGACACCTTTATAAAATAATAAAAATCATTTGAGGTTTCGGGGGCACTGCCCCCAAACCCCTATTAAATAATTTGGGGGGAAACCGCGCCGATAAAAGTGGGGAAAATATAACCTCTGAGTATGATTAGGCTCCATATAACAACAGTTATTTCTCCTCTTTGATGACAATGATGTCATCCCATCTTTAGTATTTTTAGATGCATTTCACTATCCTTCCTCTCCTAGTTCTACTTCCTTGATTGGGCATTGCATTCCTAATTTGGACAAGACATCATTTCCTAGCATGAGGACACCTGAGTTGTATTCTGAGGAACGCATATTGATTTGGATTCCCTTTTCATCCATGTTTTGGGAGTTGCTTCTACATCGACCATTGGACTTGTTTCTTCCCAAGGGGAGAAAATTTATTTGCAGGCATTGGATTGTATTATGTCTTCAAGCATTCTTTGGCATAGGAGCTACTTCTTTGTGGGGGGGGATATATCATCCCATTCATTTTCTCCTATTGGGGGATAATTGGTTGCATATTTGTGATAGAAGTAGTCCTTGGGGGATCATGTTGAGTCCTCCTACTATCACTTCTTCTTTCACTTTCATGTTTTTCTCTCTTTTGGAGAGAGTTTTTTTCCTACGGGTTTTTCTCCTTTACTCTGTTTGTAAGAGATTATTTATACATGGGTACCTAACATGGCCTAGTAGTCGGGACCCATCATCTTCATTGTATCTTTGCATTTGTCCACTTCTCCCTAAGTTGCACTTAAGGGGAGTGTTGGTGTGAACAAGGTTATTACCTATCCGGTTTACCCGTTGTATTGTGAACTAGGCATATTATCTAACTAGTCATTAGTTAGTGCTATTCACACATGTTCACATGTTAAGTTGACTTATGAAGCATTCTAGTTGTTTCTAGATGTTGATAGTTGTCTGTAGTTGGCATCTTATCCTCTAGTTGTCTCATGTCATAGGATTAAGACACTTGTCACATGAATACAACATCCTACATCTCAACCTTGTCTTTATAAGCAAGGCATATCATGTACATTGTAACAACAATCTTTTTGCATTCATTGATAGAATAGAATTATTCTCTCATTTGATCTCTCTTGTGCTTTCATGAAGTCCTAGATCTTGGGTGGCTACCATCATAGCCAACTCTTACATGGTATTAGAGCACATCATTCAGCTCTTACAGGGGATTTTATCTAAGAGGGTTTAATTTAAGGGGGTTTTATTTAACCCCCTTCAAACAAACCCCCTTAGATGGAATCCCTCTAGGATTAAATCATTAATTTTTCTAAAAAATATATGATTTGAGGATAAAATCAAGTAGAAGTAGAAGTAAAGGAGCTGAGTATATGGACAAACCTTCTATATTTAGGATGTTAACTACAAAGCTCCTACTCTTGAATACCATAAGAAAGTAGAGTAGAGGGTACTTTATCGTCCGACATTTTAAATCTTTGAGCTTTTACAAAGCAAATAGTTTAGAAATTTTGTGGTACTCCAATTTTGGGTGTGATTCATCTTTTGTTGCACGTGTTCTTGGTTTTGATGTTTTTATTTTTAGTTTTATGTGTGGTTGGTCTTGTAATTAAATATTGTTGGTTTGCAATTTTTTGTTAGGTCTCCCTTGTTCAAATGTTGATCAATCAATTTAAGGGACCTTGAAATGTTCCATGAAAAATCTAAATCATGCATGACTTGTGGACTTGCGTAAGGCAATCCTTTAATTTCTTCCAAGAGTAATCGTGCCTTCTTTGCCTCTAAGGAAATTAAAAAATTAAACTATAAATCTAATTTCTAACAATAGAATGCCAAATGGAGATTTAAAACAATAGTGTAAGAGTGCTTTTAGATTTGACTACATGTGTTTTTGTATCAACATTTCGGATCACACTCAGTCATCCCTTGTTAGGTTGAGAATAGTAAGGTTATGGATTGCAAATAGAACCTCTTAAAAGGGAGGTGGAAATAGGACTAGAAAACGAGGGGTAGGAGAGGGGAAGAAGAATTAGAAGTGAAGGTAAATAGGATTAAAACATAAAAGAAATAAAAAGAATGAAGTAAACTAATAGTGCATAAATACTTGTATTTATGCACTATTAGTTTACTTCATTCTTTTTATTTCTTTTATGTTTTAATCCTATCTTGTATTTATACACTATTAGTTTACTTCATTCTTTTTATTTCTTTTATGTTTTAATCCTATTTACCTTCACTTCTAATTCTTCTCGCCCTCTCCTACCTCTCATTTATGATCTTCTTGCCACCTCCCTTCCTTTCAAGAGATTCTATATGCAATCCATAACATCACTATCCTCTTTCTAATGAGGTATCACTAAGTGTGATCCAAAACGTCAATACAAAAACACATGCAGCCAAATCCAGAAGAAATATTACACTATTCTTATGGACTATGGAAAACTAATGGAAAACAAGTAAAATCAACAACAAGGAAATTGAACAAACTCAAGAGATTTACACATGATACAAAGATTTATGTGGAAAAACCCTTTTAAGAAAAAACTCCACCAAGAAAAGAGGCTAAGTCTGTATTATATTTAAATAAATAATGTAATACAATCACTTCCTACACTCCTTCAACATCCAATCTGACAATGGCTATGTACCTGTGCAAAACTTAACATACCTCTACACTCCTCTAGCTTCTATTATATAGAAAATACAAGAAATAGATAGAGTACATAGAATGCGGTTCCCAAATTTGGGAAAATCCAATGCCATATTTGGGAAATCCAACAATCAGGCTATTATTAGCATCTTACAAATGTCATAACCATCTTCCATGAATATTGCACCCAAGATAGCCAAATCCCAACACACACCTTTGGGAAAGTCAAGAACAAGCTAAAAATAGCCTTTTGCACCTCTTATAGCTTGTCATAAAATGCCAACTCATGACGGTCCTAAAAATAGTTGATCCTTAACATGTAAGAGACAAACATAGAAGATACTCTTACACCATGTCATAATCTATTAATAAACTAGGCCACCCACTTTTCATCTATAGTAATCCCAAGGTAAAACTAACATTATTACTAGTAACATAATTGAATATTACCACTATCAATGGATCCTTCATCCCTTATGAATGCATTTATAAATAAAAATAAATGACATAGGATTTACAAGGCTAATGGTACCTTAATCCTAATAGAAGTATTTGCCATATATCTTTACAACTGAATCAAAATCAAGTTCATTATTAGTATTGGACTCATCATCACAAGCACAAGCCTCATTATGATCTCACTCATCATTTACTTCAAGCTTAGACTTAGGTGGTTGACCTTATATATGGGGATCCATTTACAAGGGAGGAATGTCAAAATATTTTACATTTACCTTGTACTTCCCAACATGTATAAGTGTAAAGTTGAGTACCCCAATTATTTTCATAATTTACATTTTGATTAGATGAAGATGGATCCTCTTTAAGTGGAATAAATGGTTTTGTCACTTGGTTATGGGGGACAATAGTGTGTTGAGACTCATCAAATGGACAAAAATTAAATGGATTTGCATTAGCATTGATGACATAAATTTTATCTTTATATGCAAATTTTAATTAATAATGAAGTGTAGAAGGAACAACTTTCATAGTGTGTATCCATGGATGCCCTAGAAGAGCATTATACATTAATCAACCAAGAATCTCATGGAACAACATCTAAATTAATAGGTTCTAATGTAAGGGGTAAATTGATTATACCAAGAGCATCCCACACCACATTATCAAATCCTTTAATTGTTACTTTAAATTTTTGTAAACTTGTTAGGTCAACTTTAATCTTGTCAAGGAAGTCCTTACTACATATATTAAGACACAACCCATTTTCTACTAAATTCCTTTTGATATTTTTTCGCATAGCCAACTACAATATGATGCAAAGGTAGATGCTCATTAATAGTTGATTGTCTAAGAGGTTCTTCAGAATCAAACATAATGGTATCGATGTCTATATTGGTTGGTTTAACAAAGTTTCTACTTCCATTGGTTTAGCACTAGATTTGACAATAATGTTTGCAAGTATTTTTGTAAAATTTATTTATATATTTTTGAAGTATGCACAAAATCCCATACAAAAATCTTGGCTTGAGTATTTTTCAATCGGTCAATGACATCGTACAATTTGTGACCAATTTATGACATTTACTAGAATAAATAGGTGTAAGAGACAAGTCAAGCAAAGTAGTAGGAACGAATTGTTGATTTGGTGACATCTTTTGACCTCTTACTAGCCTATTATATGTATGATCAACAACATGATAAGAAGTAGTGTAAACCTCGAGTATAATAGGTTTATTAATATGATAATTAGGCACTCCTTTTAAAGGAAGAGGCTCAAAATGGAGATTGGTAGAGGGGCCATTATTAGAAGGTTTATCTTTAAACACCAATGGTCTAAAAGGAGTGGATGAACCATTTTACTGATTAATAACATGAGAATATAAGGGTTGGATAATGTAAGGGAAATTAGGAGTAGGGTACATAATCTCCTTCTTAGAGATGTCAAAAATAGGTTGAACCACTAGGATCGTGCACAAGTGTGGTAATGAGTTGGGCCATGTGATATGACATTGTAGGGGGACTATAAGAGGAAGTTCGTAGAGATGATTCATAGGAACTCAAAGAATTGTCCATTAACATTTAAGAGACACTAGAGGGAGAAAGAATAGTATCATCACACAAACACTCTCTAGGACAAGGAGTAAAGAAATCTATGGAAAAATTCAATAAAGCATGAAATGATATAAAATAAGCATTATGTGAAAGGAACCATTGTAATGCTTCACCAAGCAAAGTATGTTTAAATGCATTTAAGGTCAATATATCATCATACATATGTGCATAATGTGAAGAAAAAAATGATCTAACATGTAAACTCACATCTCTATTTACACCACATTAACCAAGCATGGAGTCATTAGAAATATTTACATTATGAACATGAATCATACCATCATAACTTAGGAGAACATCTGTACAAGTCAAGGTATCCACATGAGTTGCTTCAAAGATTTGAACATCATCAACTAAAGTAACATCATGTATGAGTGAGAATAAAAAAGGCATATTATTAGTGTGACCATCTAATTTTTCCTCATTAGATATGGCATGAAAGGAAGGAAAGTGCTTAATGGAAAAACACTATTAGTAGTAATGGAAGAATTATCAACACTAAGTGCATCACTAGCCATAGTAGAACCAATGTCATCATCACAAATACTATCCATGTGAGAAGTGTGGTCAATATGAATCATATGGATGGGTAAAGTGAAGGCATATACGATAGAAAGGAAATTAATGATAAGTTCCACAAAAGATGAAAGATCACACGTACTATGAAAGAGTGCAATTGTAATGTCCTAAATGGGATATTAGGCTATAATTCTAATTTTATGCTTGAAACCCTAATTCTGCCCTGAATTTCTGCACTTTGTTATTCTGCCCTAACCCTAGTTCTGCTCCAAAAATCACACTTGAAACAATTGCATGAATTTATCATAAATCATGGCAAACATCAATATGATCACACCAAATGATTTGCCCAAGCATGTAGATAATTCAATGCAGAGGTCTTTTTGAGAAGGGAGGAATTATCACATTCACTCCACATAGGCAGTATATATCATTTATTTCACATTCTTCAATTTTATTGGAACCAAGCTGGAAAAATACATCAACCCCTCCTATATATGAATCATACATAGAACATATCAAATTACACCAAGCACAAGGAACATGAAGTTTGTTGTAATTTTCTATTGTAAATATGAAGTTTGGAGTACAAAATATGATGATGGGAACCAACCAATAGCCCAGCAACAAAATAGACACTTGTGCTAATAATTACATACCAAAATTATGCAAGAATAGACTCCAATGATGGCCGAAGGAGAAGAAGTAAGTCTGCTGCTATAAATCTACTCAAACCCTAATGCCACAACATCCCTAATCTACCACAAATATACCCTAAGGGCAGGTCGCTCTCCCACAAGATGGAGCGCTCTAGACCTAGGGTAAACCCTAGCCAAGATTGCCTACAATCAATGCACAAAACCACCTCAAATTCTCCTCAATAGCAAGTCGCTCCAACCCTAAGTGGTTCGCCCTCCATGAATGCTCCCATAACTTATATGAAATCTGCTCTTTGATGATATGAAGCACACTTGAATCCCCATCACAGAATCCACAAGTAGAGAAATTAGATTGGCTCCCAGTTCCTCTTGGATACTTGAGGTTTTCGTCCCAAGATCCTATTAGAGATTGCTCTCCAAAGTATGAATGAATGAATGCTGATATGATGTTCTGCAATGCCAAGTGACCTCATATATATATCTGTGTGTGTGTAATTTGTCTCTTCTCCTTTAGGGCCGACCTAGGCACCTTTCCCATGTTTTTTATGAATTTTCCTCACAAAGGCCGACCTAGGCACAATTCCCTAGGACCAACCTAGGCAGCATAAGGAGAGCCGACCTAGACAGGGTAAAATGCCTTTTGCTCCAATCAAATTAAAGATTTGATTATTGTATCTCCTCCCTTCAAGCTCTATCATAGATGCAAGTAATATTATGTTTCCATATTGCCATTAGCTGCCAAGCATCCCGTGATCTCCTCCTTGTGATGGTGTGTAGAGTACAACCTCGAGCTCATCCATCTCTATGCATGAAGAACATATTATATCACTTATCCAAACATCCAAGTTGCATCCACATGAAACAAGATCATCTCTTGGCACGATCATGTCAAGACTCCATATCTCATGACATATATCCGTATGAGTAACTCTCCCAGGTGGCGCTCCAAGGAAGATAAACCTCCAAGAGTCCCGGAGTGAAGCTATAAGCCCAAGTCCTCTAAAATGGCAACCATTCCCAGAATGGGGACATTACAGCAATCATGGCACATGTACCACTACCCTTATGGTAAAAGGAGAAAATAAAATTAAGGATTCATGGATTAGATGTAACAAATTATAAAGGCACATCAAAATCCCCAATGCAAGTGTGAATAGAAGATAGATATACGGGGCTAGTGAGCATCCATAGTAAAAGGATACACAATCAAATACAACCACTATGGATAAGCAAATGAGTTTCAATTTTGAAATAAAGTAAGGGCTATTAGAAAAAATAGATCTAAAATCAACAATGGGGATAAGATCCAAAAAATCAAGGAACCCTAGGGGTGAGATATAAGACATTTGTTAGAGCCAAAACCTTGGGTTAAAGGAAAGTCCAAGAAATAAGGAAAATTTATTGTCTTAGATTTGAAATGAATATAAATGCAAGTAGAAATATCAAATCAAATATCAGTAAATATAGAAGGATAAAACCCTAAGGTAAAACCCTAGGGGTGTAGGATAGGTTGGGTTCACCAAAATGTTAGGATAATAAATGAAACCCTAAGTAGATTAATTAAGATCCCTACAAGTATTAACCAAAGCTTAAAAAATGATATTCCAATCAATATGAATTAAACATATATTAATACAAAGAGCTACGTCACTTAACACAAAATGTAGAAGCACAATTGATGAGAGAGGAGAAAGAGATTACATATCTATTTCATTAAGATGAGTTGGTTAATATGTTGATAGATACTAACTATGAATCAAATCAAGGATTGGAATTGTGTACAAACAAATGTGACAAATTGATCCCATTATTTTGAATTGGACATGATCTTACCTACAATCTTGACTAACTTATGTAATTGTGTCCCTTTTCTAGAATCCCATTTGTTGCACCTATGGAGCTATGTAAAGTGTTTGTCTTCACATGATATTTGATTTTTGACAAGGTGATGTAGAGGAACACCTTTAGGGGCTTGGTATGCAAGGGTTGAAGTTGTAAACTTCCTAGTGACTTAGTCAACCACTATCTTGTTACTTTTCACAATGTAGAAGATGAATAATATAAAATTTGTCCTTAGGGAATCCTAATGCAAGCTTTAATGAATGCCTAATGAGAATCCTAATGCAAGCTTTAATGTCTGCCTAATGCTTTCCTTGTGTGTGGATTGGTGCTATTGTGATTCCTTTATGTGATCCTTCCTTATGATTAGTGACATAGGGCATGTCTTTAAATATGATGACCTAGACCTCAAGTCAAGTAATTTAGCATAGAAGCTAATAGGCAATGATCAAGTTTTAAAATTTAGTTAGCCCGAAATGGGTGGGAAGTGACTTTGAAGTCATGTTGACACAATAGTACCATCAATTTGATCCAAGGATATAATTGTGATAATCATTGCATCTAAGAGGTACAAATGGATGAAGGATGTGATGTACATATGAATGAAAGTTGGAACTTGGGGTAGCCAGAAGGGTGGCTTTGACAATTCTATAAACTTTTATGTATAAATAACTTGAATCAAATATGTAATCAACACATCTCAAAACATGAATACTGTGAATATGAAACTAATAATGAAAAATACTAAGTTGCACTTTTATCTACATGTAGATTTCATGTAATGGAAATGTCTTTAGAATTGGGTTTTCTATCAACTAACTCTCTCTTTGGTGGTCTCTTATGATCACTTGCCAGGATCAAACTCTAGCCAATGTCCCATGGATTCATGCTCTCAAGTTTTTCCATAGAGGGATTTAGTTCATTTCTGACCTCTTTTCCAGAACCACTAAAAAATGGCTATCTTGGATTGAAGCCAAGGTCAAATTTAGGCTTTCGAACTAAGATTTTGAGTCTTTCTAGACCACTGCCAAGTCAACTCCTCTTGAAATGCTTCACAAGATTAGAGTTGGATGCACCAAACTTTGGTGGAAGGATCAGAAATGGTATCTAGATACTCCTTTCGATAATTACAAGCCTTATAAAGGTTATGCATGGATTTTTCTACATCTGCTTATGATTGAATAGCTCAATGATAGATGGAGTTTGCAATCCATGACCACTTTATGATAATGAAGATTTCCTTTAGTTTGGACAACCATTTTGGAGCCCAAGCTTGCTTATTTTGCTTGGTGTATTATTTACCAAGGTCTTTCCATTGGATCTCATTTGATCCACCTATTTGTTTTTAATCCTCGTCCTTTTTATGGACATGTGGAAACACGCAAGCACCTCTTTTGGTTTTGTCCACGAGCCCAGGTAGCTTGAACTTGGATACATGATTTTTCAATCCTTTTAGACTTGAAATCTTTTCTTAGCACATGACTCTTTTAGGTGATTGGCCACAAATGTTGGCTAAATTCACCCAAATTTTGCATGCTTTCAAAGTGGAGATTATGTTAAATATTTGGAAACATAGAAATTTGGCTTTGTTTTTAGGAACTTCTATTGATTCACATTTCTCCTTATATACTAAATCAATGGATTTCTCTAATATTCCGTAAATTCAGGTGCAAGCTAATAAAATTACCTTGGAAGTGGTTCACTTGCAGACTCTTATTGAGCATTGGGCTAATGTACCCTCTACTATTGCATGCATGCCACCTGTTTGCACCAGATATAAATTGTAATAAAAGATTTGAAAACTATTGTGCAAACCGTAAAACCTATATTCAGTGTAACAAAAATGATAATGATAAAAACTATTGAACTCCAAATACAATAGATGTTACCGAATGTTAATTTATATGTGGTTGCTCAGATTTTAGCATAACTCCAATGTAAGAATCGTCAGGGGGTAAATGAGAATGAGTTTTTGATTTTTATAAAGTTTTGGGGACAGTTTCAAAAGTGGTTTGATCGGTTGAACGAGAAAAAGGTAGGTAAAAATGTGGTTAGGGTTATGGTAACGGGTTTGTATTATTTTTGTGAAATAAATTCAGGTTAAAGTTTGGACAAAATAATAAATTAAGTTTATTTAATTTATTATTTTTCGGGAGGTGTTTTGGTTTATGGATAAATAATAAATAAATTGAATTTATTATTTACGAAATATGGTATAAAAGGTAAGATTTACTTAATTAATTAAAATTAATTAAATCTTTGGATGAAGGATAACTCAGGACAATTTTTGATGTCTACATTTTGCCCCTCTTTGAGACAATGTTGCGAAGCAATATTGTTTCAAAGAAGATTAAAACATAGGTTTTTGGATGCACATTAGGGAATGGAGGGAAGGATGATGGAGTTATGCTGATTAAACTTTGAGCAACCTGATGTTTGATATAGCACCTGACATTATGCACCGAGGTATAAAGACCAGGGTGACGATGTGTCAAATGCAGAAAGGAGGAAAGTCGCCAGCAAGCATATGCCTAATGGCACCATGATATGAAAGACCATGATGATGGTGTGGCAGGTATGTTGCAAGGACCAATAATAGACACAAAAACATCAATGAATCAACACACGCAAACAAAACAAACAAAACATGCATACACAATGTTGCCCCTAGACAAAAAAAAACAAAAGAAGGACCAAACGACTTAATCATGATAGAAGTAAGATGGGTAGTAAGATCTCAAGCCAAAGACTAACACGATAAATAGATAAGTGGCATGTTGTGGGAACGATATATCCCTAGATAAGATAAGGTAAATAAAAGATGGTTGGCTTGGGGGATCTACAACTTAGTTACTGCAATCAAGATCGAATCACTAGGTGTTTAAGTTCCATAATTTAGTCTAAGAGTTTCAAAGTGTTTTTGAGATATGGCTTGGAATGTACGAGTGTCAAAAATTGGGTTGTGTTTGTTTTATTGGAAATTTTGTGTTTGCATGAAGTGAAATGATTAGATGGAGGGGAAGAATGAGGATACAGTGCTGAAAAATGTTATTACAGAATTGCATGAGACTGGAAAGGTAGACAAACTCAAGAGTCTATTATGAGGAACTCAAAGGTACCAAGACACATAGACCTACACAGGTGGACAAAAGAATACCAGGATGAGAGCAGGTGAAGGAATGGGAAAGGACTAATGGACAGGCTAGTGATAACGGAACGTAGAATAGCTGGCGAGACAATGCAATATGACCAGATGATACTGAGTAGATGCATATGGCAAGATATGGATGGGAGCGAAAGGGAGGACATATTTTATTATGGATGGGAAATGGATGATGGTGAGATGGATGATGTGAAAAAGCTACCTAAAGGATGGTGGGGACAGCTTGAATCCTACACATTGCGCCTGCGAATAGGTTTTCACCATGGTACTTATCCAGGGCGCCACCGAAGTGGTTTTCACCATTGGACGAAATGATTTTTCTTTACTATTTTTTTTAATTATTTTTTAACTGGGATACTCCGAGTCAGGTATGGAACCGTTTGAGATGGGCTATGTTGATAGGCTCTTCCAAAGGTTGACCTTCCGGGGTGGAAAGTTGGTAAGCTCCTGATCCATAGCTCTTGGTTACGACAAAAGGTCCCAACCAGTTAGGTTCAAACTTCCCTTTCTTTGCACGATCAGCCAGATTCCTTTGATTTTCTAGTAGAACAAGATCTCCAAGCTCAAATTTACGAGGCTTCATTTTCTTGTTGTAACCTTGGCGCAGGCGATTTTGATAAGCTTTCAAATGATTAAGAGCTGTAAGTTGCTTCTCATCCAACAATTCAAGCTCTTGTAGTCTTGATATCTGATACTCCTCATCTGAAATCAAGTGTTGTAAGGATACTCGCAAGGAAGGGAGCTCGATCTCAATGGGTAAAATAGCTTCTGAACCATATACCAAAGAATACGGTGTAGCACCAGTAGGAGTACGGATACTAGTTCGATAAGCCCAAAGAGCAGGATGAAGTTGTAAGTGCCAATCATGGCCAGCCTCGTTTACTGTTTTCTTTAGGATTTTCAAAAGAGTCTTATTAGTTGCTTCAGCTTGGCCATTACTTTGCGGATAGTAGGGGGTAGAAAAATGATGTTGGATTTTGAATTTATTGCAAATCTCTTTGACATCTTGATTCTTAAATGGGCGACCATTATCTATGACTATGGCTTGAGGAATACCATAGCGGCAAATGATATAATGGAAGATGAACTTAGATATTTGCTTTCCTGTAATGTAAGTAAGAGGAATTGCTTCAACCCATTTAGTGAAGTACTCGGTAGCAGTGATAATAAATTTATGACCATCTGAGGAAGATGGATGTATTTTTCCAATGAGATCGAGCCCCCATTGTGAGAATGGCCATGGAGTAGTGATAGTTTGTAATTCTTGTGCTAGTGCATGAATTAGATCACTATGTTGCTGACAAGGTACACATTTCTTAACAAAATCATGCGCATCCTGCTCCATAGTAGGCCAGTAGTATCCTGTGCGAAGCATTTTCTTGACTAAGGATGAACCTCCAGAATGAGCACCACAGATGCCTTCGTGTATCTCATGCAAAGCAGTGTGGGCTTCTTCCGGGTTAAGACATTTAAGCAAAACACCATCTAGTGACCTTTTATAAAGCGTATCATCGAGGAGGACATATTGGGAAGAACGACGAATGAAGGAGCGATGTTGGGATTTGGAAAGATTTAGTGGAATGATTTGGCTATGAAGGTAATGGTAGATCTCATTGAACCAAGTGGAGTTAGGACCAACAATATCACATACCAACTCTGATTCTGGGATATCAAAAGTTGGTACAAACAACTGTTCTATTAGGAATTCAATTTTGTGATCATTCCCAGGTATCTCTATCATTGAACCAATTGTGGCCATAGCATCAACAGCTTTATTGTGAAGCCTTGAAATCTGTTCAAATGTGATCTTGTTGAAATATGTTTTGAAGGTATCCACTAGTTTCTTGTATGGCTTTAACTTTTCATCCTTTGTCTGATATTCGTTGTTTACTTGCTTGATCACTAGTTGAGAATCCCCATGAACTTGTAAGTCTTTGATATTCCAGGTTATAGCCAATTTTAATCCTTTGATTAGTGCTTCATATTCGGCGATGTTGTTTGTACATGGAAATTGAATGTGAAATGATTTTGGTATATAATCGCCTTGAGGTGTAACAAAGAGTATTCCAGCTCCAGAGCCACGTTGAGTATGAGAACCATCAAAATATAATTGCCAAGAGGGAATAGTTTCTATGTTCAAGATTGATTCATCAGGAAATTATGTTACCATTGGATGATCTGATTCTATAGGTGCTTCGGCCAATTGATCTGCTATTATTTGTCCTTTTATAGCTTTTCTATCAACATACTCAATGTCAAATTCACTAAGCATCATCACCCATTTTGCCATACGTCCAGTCAGGGCTGCTCTAGATAGTAGATATTTGAGAGGATCAATCTTTGATATAAGCTTAGTCTGATGACTCAACATGTAGTGCCTAAGCTTTTGTGATGCAAAGACAACTGGGAGACATGCCTTTTCAATAGGTGAATAATTTACTTCATAGCCCACCAAAGTTCTACTGATATAATAGATTGCTCGTTCTTTACCACTATCATCATTTTGTGCTAACAAAGCCCCTAATGCTGCTGATGTTGTTGAAATGTATAAAATAAGGGGTTTTCCATGAATAGGTGGTGCTAACACAGGAGGAGATCCCAAGTATTCTTTAAGTTTATCAAATGCTTTTTGGCAATTTTGATCCCAAATAAATTGTGTGTTTTTCTTCAACAAGTGAGTAAATGGTTGACACTTGTCAGCAAGCTGAGCAATAAACCTCCGTATGGATTGTAATTTTCCTTACAAAGATCTGAGTTGTTTTAGATTTTGAGGAGGAGGCATTTCCATTATAGCTTTGACTTTTGCTGGATCAACTTCAATTCCTCTTCTAGAGACAATATAACCTAAGAGTTTTCCAGATGTTACTCCAAATACACACTTCTTAGGATTTAGTCTGACATTGTACTTTTCAAGACGATCAAAAATGTTTTCCAAAACATATAGGTGTCCCTCTCTGGTTTTTGATTTGGCAAGTATGTCATCTACATAATCTTCCATTTGTTTATGAAGCATATCATGAAAGATAACAGTCATTGCTCTTTGATATGTGGCTCTGGCATTTTTAAGACCAAAAGGCATGACAAGCCAACAATATGTTCCCCAGACACAAATGAAAGAAGTTTTATGTTGATCTTCTTCAGCTATTCTAATTTGGTTATAACCAAAAAATCCATCCATCAATGATAACATCTCATGTCCTGCTGTCAGATCTACTATGATATCAATGTTTGGTAACGGAAAATCATCTTTTGGACAAGCTTTGTTGATATCTCTGAAATCATTACAAACTCTAATAGTTCCATTTGGCTTGGCTACAAGTACAATGTTTGAGATCCACTCTGGATAATCTATTGGTTTGATGAAACCAACTGCTAAGAGCTTTTCTAACTCTGCTTTAACCATTAGGGCAATTTTGGGATGCATCTTTCTAAATTTTTGTTTGACTGGTTTTGTTCCAGGACGGACTGTTAAATGATGTACTATTAGTGATGGATCTAATCCTGGCATATGTGCATAGGACCAAGCAAAATTGATTTCTCATTTTTTGAAGAAAGAATTGAAGTCCCGAGTTTCAAATTTTGATAATGACTTTGCTGCATATGTGATCTTGGGTTCTTCTGTAGTTCCAAGATTCATCTCTTGTGTCTGTTCTATGAGAATAGTGGACTTTTCTCGGTGTGCCCCCACTTTGGGAAGGTTAAATTCCTCATCCTCTGGCGCCTCAGAAAGGTTTTCACTAGTGGATACGTCTTTTATTTTTATTTTTGCATTGTCCGAAAGTGCCACAAAGTGGTTTTCACCAGGGGACGTTATTTTTACATTTTCATTTTTTTGACTAAGGAATTTAACAGATTCCCCAAAGTAGGCATCGGAGTGTAGTTCAATAGAGTAACCAATCTTGTGATCTCCGATAGGTAGATGAGTACGAAGCCCCAGAAATTCACCAATAGCCTCATCATTTTCAAAGACATCAAGAATAGGAGGTCCGTGTTGGTCCCAGTCAATGAGATCTGGATAAACAAGGGATAATGAATGAGAGGAAGTGGACGGGGTGGATGAGGAAGATGGTTGATCAAAGGAATAGGTGATGGTATAGATGGAATTATCCTCAAAGACATCGGCGGCCGCTTCAAAAGGATCTATGAAAGTGTCTCGATTAAAGGACTCAACTGCGGGAAAAGCTTTCGCCACTTCGTCTAAGATAAACTCAACATTGGGTGACTCACGCTTGGTGGATCCAAACCCTAGCCCAGCATGCTTAGGTCGGCGATGAAATTCTAAAGGCTCTAAGATTCCTTGTTGCTGTTGCCCAAGCCGACCTTCTGTATAGCCCAACTTTTTAATGATAGGATAACCTCTGTGATATATACTCAATGGTAATTGTCTCTGTTCATCTTTGTCGCTATAGAGCCATTTAGAGATGTCATCTTCAATGGTTTCTTAACTTAGTTGCCCCCAATATTTGAAGTCTTTCAACTGTGGATGAGTAATCAAGACATGATTAATCGGACGAGGTCGTCCATAGCTCTTAGGTGAAAGAGGAAGTTCATTGATATGAAACAAAGTGTACTCCCCCATGCCTGTAGCACTGATCTTAGCCTTGATCTCCGATCGGGAAGTGGATGGTGTGGATGAGGAAGATGGGGTGAGGGTGGATGGGTCAATGTATTTGGATGATGGTTGGGCAACCTCATTAGTTGGGCAATAATTTTGATGTCGATAGGGCCCCTCAAGTCGTCTACAGTATTGAAATGGGCGAGGGTCTGCTTGTATGGTAATCTCACGATCATTAAATGGGAATTTTATGCATTGGTGGTAAGTGGAAGGGATGGCTCTCATGGCATGAATCCAAGGACGCCCTAGGAGAATGTTATAGGGGAGACCAAGATCTAAGACCTGACATGTAGTTTCCATTGTAATAGGGCCAACCTTGATTGGGAGTTTAATTATACCTGCCGATTTTCTTTCTCCGTCATCATAAGCTTTGATCATAATTTGATATTTCTCATCAATGTTCTCATCGGAGTATCCCAGTTGTTTTATTAATTTGAGGGTACATAAATTCAAAGCTGATCCACCATCTATTAGGACTCGTTTCACGAAATGTTGTTTGACAATAACCTCTAGATGAAGGGCTTCGTTATGGAAATGTTCTGGAGAGGAGTTTTCTAGCTCTGTGAAGATGAGGCGAGGAGTGGATGTAAGAGCCCCCACCATAGCTTGGAATTGATCTACGTCAATATCACCTGGTACTTGAGATTCTATAAGGGCTTTATCCAAGATTTGTTTGTGCTGGGGGGACATTCTTAAAAGCTCTAGGATTGAGATCTGGGTAGGTGTCTTTTTCAATTGCTCTAGGATATTATATTTAGGTACATTATGGGATAACACATGAGGTCTTGTGGGGTTATGGGAGGCAATAGGAGGAGGAGTTCCCTAAACAGTAATACGTCCTCTTCGTGTAGTGACATCACACTCGGGAGTTCGACCTCTAACAGTTATAACATTGACATGAGGATATGAAACTTCAATACGGCCAACTACGTTGTGGTTACTATAGTCATAATGAACTCCATTGTGTGATGTGTTATCAACATTATTGGCTCTATTATTTTTTTGTCCATGTGGAGGAAATGGTTCTTGGTAGGCTTTGAGTTTCTCATTGGGAGACTTATGAGGTATTTGATCTATGTGTATCTCTCCTTGATCAATTAGATCTTGGACATAATGCTTCAGTCTTATGCATGAATTAGTGGCATGTCCATTGACACGGTGGTATTCACAATATTGATCTTCTCGGAACCAACGGGGTTTTGGTCGACTGTCATCATAAGATTTACTAGTGTCAGGAAGTTCAATCATGTTTGCTTGTTTAAGTTTCTGAAATATGGATTCAAGAGGTTCTGTTAAATCTGAAAATGTGCGTGGTGGCCGCAAACCTGGAAGGGTAAATTTCTTCTGTATATGTGGTGGACGTTCCCGAGGTGTATTATGAGTCGATGAAGAGTTGAGGACAAATGGTTTGTTTTGCATATGTTGAACATGTTTTGTATCAGTGATTCCATCATTCACAATATTCTTGTTTCGATTCCAATATCAGGATTTATCATTGTTTTGGTTATTGGAATCACGATTCTGATTGTCTTTGTAAATTTTGATGAGACCTTTGTTGATAAGAGCCGTTTCAATCATCTTGCCTTTTGTCATGATTTGCTTAAATGAATCAGAACATTGCACTTGTAAGTGAAAAGCTAGCTCTTGATTAAGATTTTGCACAAAAATTGGAACTAGTTGTTTCTCAGGAATATGACAAGGGAGTCGACTGACAATATGTCTCCATCGTTGTAGAAAAGAAGTAAGGGTTTCCCCTCCTTTTTGTTTGGAGTTATAAAGGTCTTGCATGGAGGTGTCTTGTTCAATGTTGTAGGCAAAATTTTTGACAAATTCTTCTGCTAGTTGTTCAAAAGATGTAATGTTTCCTGGGAGATGTGAGAACCATTCAAGGGCTGAGCCAGCCAAACTTTTAGGAAAAAGTCTCATTAAGTATGTAGGTTCATGTCGAAATTCCATGCATGCGATACAAAATTCACGAATATGATCGCGAGGGTCACCTTTTCCTTTGTATTTGTCAAATTTTGGTATTTCAATGTTTGTAGGAAAAGGTACCATAATTAGAGATTTGTCAAATGGATCTGGGTATAGTTCTACAAATGAGTATTTCTTTTGTCGAGCACCAATCCGATTATCAATGATTCGTTCGATTTCGTCTTGAATGGGTGGAGTGGTGATTGATTGATTGCGTAATTGAGTTTGGGGTGATGTTTGAGGGTGATGTTGTGACGATGATTGGGATTGTTGGGCTGATTGGAGTAGCATTGGGCAAATTGTTGTGATTGAGCGAGTTGTTGTTGTAGTTGAAGGATTTGGGGATCAACAGGTTTTGAGGATGAGACATAGGTAGGGTTATGATTTCGTGAAATTGAGGGTATGGAAGTGGATACCAGTTTTGGTTGAGCGTTGATGTGACGGATGTGGATAGAAGAAGTTTGAGGTATGGAAACATGAGTTGCATTGGGAATTAATTGAGATGAGGGAATGTTGGAGGTTTTCGGTATGGAAGATATAGGGACAGATTGTGAGATCCCTACTGATGAAATGGAAGAGGTTGTGAGAGATGATCCTAATGAAGGAAATGATGAAGATGACTAAATGGGTTGAATTACGGGGATAGATTGTGAGATTCCTAATGGTGGAATCGATGGGGGTGTAAGTGATGACTGAATAGGTTGGAGCACGGGAGGAGAATAGTCTAGAGGTATCCCCAATGTGTAAGTATGTGATGAGATAGACATAGGTGTTGAAAATGATTGATGGGAAGAGAGAGATGGGATTGTAGAAATAGAAGTATCTTGTGGTCCCAAGGTAAAATTTTGTGGTGGTGTGATAGATGAGGTGGATTGGAACACATTTGACATAGGTGTTGAAAAAGATTGGTGGAGAGAGGAAGTAGCCTGAGCTTTGGCTTTAGCTTTTTCTACTTTTCTTCGTGCTTTTTCTCTCTCATAAATATCATCAGGGACTCTAGCTCCATAATCATAAAGGTATTGCATAAAATAATCAGGATCATGATCCATGGTGAGATGAACAAGTTGCAATGTTTCAGGATCATATTGAATTTGAAGTGCAATTGGATTCGTTTCAGTATAGTCATTTGTGGGTTTAGGAGTTTTGGGAGTAACTAGTTGGTCGGATACGTCATCTCGAACATCTACATAAGTTGAAAGGTCTCCAAGTGGATCATTATGAAAATGTGATGATGATCCAGTATCTTGTTGGGAAGGATTGATTTGCTCATGGATGGGCTCTTCTTCGAGGAATCTTGAGGATTGAGGTTGCCAGTTTTGAGGAGTGAAATCCATATTATTTTTCTTGGCTTGGGCACAGGTAGTAACCATGAAAATAGAGGACAATTGAAATGTTAAAAAGCTCTCAGATGGATATATGGATGATATGAAAGACTCCAAAAGTGGGGATAAATGATATGGATCAAGATGTAGATATGAATTGTTTGATTTAAGATAGAAATAGAGTCAAAATGGTGACTCAAAGAGACTGGATGGACCTTAGGATTGGATACGGATAAGGGGCTCCTTTAAAACACTCAGGGTGATGATATGCCTAAGGAAGAAAGGAGATCAAAATGCCACCTCTACTCAAAGGAAGACAGGGCTTATTGATTAGAAAAGATAAGATAACAAAGATACACTAACTTAAGAATGGTCAGGGCCTCTTAAGCAAATGGATCATTATGGGATTGATTAGGAAAAGGTTTGTCTCTTAATTGGATGTTGATATATGATCAATAGGACAATGGGGGTCTACTAATTAGTGAAAAGAGATTTTGGGAATGGATATGGATGAATGATCAATCGAAAGAGCTTCTTGTGATTTAAAGTGACAAGATTTCACTTGAGATGTGCCACGAGGATAAAAGATTCTCAATTTTGAAAGTCAAGCTGATGATGTAGAAGATAAGTTATAATGGTGATGATGATTAGGTATACACACACAACAATCATATAAGACACACAACTTGATTGGTTGTTTTTTATGACACCTGGATGTTTTGCAAACACTTGTAAACATGCATGATCCTAGGCTAGGAAAGGACAATACTTGTTGAGTTCCCACTTGGTTTTACCCAGCCGCGCCTACTTATGGTGTATAGCTCCAAGAACTTGGGGCACGGGCTCCCCCTTACAGTGCACTCACTTCTAAGGCACACCAAGTTCCAGGTCCTAGGACGCGTAGATCCTGAGGTACCTTACTATCTCTAGCATAAGCCGCAAAAATATGGGACGGCTATCAGAGTTTCCTCATGTATCAACAAGTAGAGGGTTTTTGGCCACTACACAAAAGGGTTCTAGTGAATATCTGGGGGACCGGCACCTTACGAGCGTCCAGCAAGCCACTAAAGGCTTTGACTAACCCTACTAGGAGTTTTAATATACACAAGGTACACCTCCTTTCGAGCTAGCACTGTACGGTAAGCGCTAATACCGGTTAGACTTGGCTTTCGCCTTATCCTCAATTTATATAGCGGGCCGGACGAAAGTCCCACTTGGGGTCGCAAATGAGTTCTCCTTGCGGATGTGTCTCAAGAGCGGCCCACTCTAAGGATAACAAAAGCAAGGAAACACGTTGTTTTTGATCTCCCAGATCGCATGAAACGCAAGGAGAGAGCATACACAACGTCTTTGCCTCACACTCGCATGGGGTTCATTTTAATTCCAAATCCAAATGTGTGGGTGGTTATACAAAATGTCAAAGGAATGCTTTTGATTCTCAAGATCGCCGAATGGCGCAAGAGAAGAGCATACGCATTCAATGACAAAATTGTAAGCCACAAGACATCGCAAACACTTGTTAATTTTAACCCTTGCTTATGATGTGATCTAATCTATGAAAAGAAGAAGCGATGTTTCAAGATTAGATTCTTTGACAATCGATCCTGCAAAAAACTGATTAGTAGTTTGAAAAATTTATCTTTGACAGGCGTGAAGCTGCAATGAAAATGTTAGGATTTGAAAAATTTGTCTTTGACAAGCGTAAAAGCTACAATGAAAATGTTAGACCACAATGAAAATGTTAGACCAAGATGAATGAACCTACAAAAGTCCACATGAAACATTAAATGCACCACGATGTTTGATGATTTGAAACAAAAATGCTGAATGTAAATGCTTATACCTGCAAATCTGAGAGGTTTTCAAATGAAATGATAGAACAGCTATGTAGAGCTCAAAAGTATCTTTCCAATGCCTATAAAAATGCCAAAATCCAATGAGAAACAAAAAAGTTAGACCCGTTTGAATGAAACAGCCTCCAAGGGCTAGAAATTGGCACTCAGGTAGTTAATTGACTATTGATGGTTTTAGAAGAAATCTGGTTATATGCAAATGGTTCTGTAGGCAGTTATGCATGACAGAAAATGTTATACTTGGCAATTTATGTAGCTTCTAATGGTTAAGGTCAAAGTTTGATGATTTAGAAATGCTATTCATATCACGTCTTTCTCTTCAATTTCTTTAAGATTGACCTAATCATTTCAATAAATCCAAATGTTTCTAAATAACTACATAGACTTGGCGTGAATTTGTATATTCCCACAAGCAGTTCAAGGGATACACTAATAGGTATAACCAAAGGGGTTTAACAGGGATTCAATAAATATGCTAATAGAAACAACCGATGGGCTTTAAAAGTCTACCAGCGCTGCACCCACAAAAGACTTCAAGGAATATGCCGTTAAGAATAATCAATAAGAATAGAAAATGCTCAGCTTGCATTTTTGTGTGCTGACAGGAACATCCAAAAAGACATTGCATCCATAGGCGGTTCAGGGAATACAACAATAGGATGAGAACAAATTTCAGGTATGGATTCTTTATGGCGTGAGGCGATTTTCCTGCAAATTCTTCCACGTATCTTTAATTATTACTGACAGTGTTCGAGCAAATACTTTTGGCGCATATTCTCATCTTGTACCAAAATAAGAGCTATAAAACCGGCTTTCAACATTCATTAAAACATAATTAAAAATGGACTTTTGCTAGATGTTGTAATTGCAACCGTCTTGGCAAACATGTATAAAATGTGGATACCTACAGATAGCACGCGAATAGTTTGATAAAATGTCTCAAGAGATGTAATCTCAAACAAAACGAATCATCGCAGGGTATACATGTGTATATAACAATTTTAAAATTTCAAGCCAATGTAGAATAATTTATAGAATGTAGAGGCTGAAAGGTGATAACATAGAATAAATACAAAGCAAGGAACTATTTAATAGAATGCATTTTAAACTGATTACAGAATGTGTGGGTAACACTGTTTAAACTGATATCAATGGAAGCTATAACACGGTTAAAGATTCCTATCGTGTCCGAAATGCTATAGATTTATTAATGAAATGCTAAATCAAACATTTATGATTGAAACAGTTATCACAAAGAACCAGCAGATGCAACCTTGTAGAAGACGATTTTCAAGACTCGTTGAGAAACCTGCACAAACTTCCACCAAAGTGCTTGCCAACAACAAATTAAGGAGGGTTCACGTCGGGTTCACCATTGTTTGCACCAGATATAAATTGTAATAAAAGATTTGAAAACTATTGTGCAAACCGTAAAACCTATATTCAGTGTAACAAAAATGATAATGATAAAAACTATTGAACTCCAAATACAATAGATGTTACCGAATGTTAATTTATATGTGGTTGCTCAGATTTTAGCATAACTCCAATGTAAGAATCGTCGGGGGGTAAATGAGAATGAGTTTTTGATTTTTATAAAGTTTTGGGGACGGTTTCAAAAGTGGTTTGATCGGTTGAACGAGAAAAAGGTAGGTAAAAAGGTGGTTAGGGTTATGGTAACGGGTTTGTATTATTTTTGTGAAATAAATTCAGGTTAAAGTTTGGACAAAATAATAAATTAAGTTTATTTAATTTATTATTTTTCGGGAGGTGTTTTGGTTTATGGATAAATAATAAATAAATTGAATTTATTATTTACGAAATATGGTATAAAAGGTAAGATTTACTTAATTAATTAAAATTAATTAAATCTTTGAATGAAGGATAACTTAGGACAATTTTTTATGTCTACACCACCTTCTCCCTCTAGTAGGGGTCCTTCCCCTTCTTGAGGGCACAAACATGGCCACAACTACATTGATCGTACTAGATATGATTCACATGGGTCCCATGACTGTACTCAGCATCAAAGGCGTGGATGCTCTCAACAAACACGTATTCACTCTACCACTTCTTAGCCTCATGATAGTGTGCATCTGGTTGGTTGATAGTGACAAGATTCATCGACTGAGTTGGGCTATTTCTCCTATGAGAGTTGCTCCTTAGCCTAAAGAAAAAATAAAGACAACATCATTGTGAGGCAGGAACCTATTCCTAATGGCCAGGTCCTCCCAAATGACTAAAAGAATCCCATTGACCATGACATGCATTTCCTCCTCCTAATTCTATAACACTTATAACTTAACAATTTGATTACCTTTGTTTGTTTTCACTTCTCTTTAAAACTTGAGCTTAATTAAATATTTTGAAATATAATTCCATTCCACTATTTTATTTTGAAATATAATTACATTCCACTATTTTATTTGAATTAGTATAATATGTCTTTTTCAAAGTAATATAATACAGAGAATATTCATTGAAAAAAAACAATATTTGTCAAAGTTTACTCTTACAAATGGTGTTAAAAAAGTCTTTCGTGTACCACTCATTTGGGGGTGGAAATTTCATGTTTGAATTGATTATGCACATTATGATTTGGTCAATCTATTACGCTTCCTTTACTTATTAGTTGAAAGTTACGATTTGGTCGTTACGGCATTTACACCTTGTTTTACCAGTTCCTACGTCGATTTCGAAGTTTGATAATTTGCAATATAAAAGTTAACGGAGATTTATTTTCTTTCTGTTATGATTGACAGAAAATTGAAAGCTAAGTAGATGGATGCCCCCAAGTTTTCCTTTACTTGAGCTGTTCAAAAACTAATAGTTGACTCCTTCAATATGATGTTTGGTTTAGTAAACATCTTAATTGTCATACATTTTGTTGGTCATTAGTTGGACCAGATTTTCAGTACCTTAGGAGTTAAGTATCATTGGTTGAACAACTCTTTTGTAAGTCATATTATTTGTTGGAATAATTTAGAGTTTAAAGAGTCCGTGTGTTGTAGTCAACTGTTGATTTTATACATTGAAGGTGACCTTAATTATATATAATTTTTTAATTTTTTATTTTCTTTTTGTAGTTTTAGATCCTTTACTACTACTATTTTTTAACTCTTATAATATTTGTTATCCTTTACATTTCATTTTTATATTATTTTTTAATAAAATTTAAAAATAATTTATACGACTATGATAATACCTCACAATCTTTTTTAAACAATATAATAAGATTGTAGTTTTACAAGCTAAACTATTTTCTATTGAATCATTATATTAAACTCATCTATAATTAAATGATTTGATAAAAAACATTTAAGAGAAGAAAAAATGTACCATGGAAAATTACATTCTTTTAAGAATCCCTTGCATAACCTACTTTGTACTATGTTTCAAATCCCAAAAACCTTTTAATCATAAAAGATAATTAAAAAAACATAAAATATACAAATACAAAATTAGAAAAAAATTTATTGCATAATGCTTTTACTATATAGAATTGTAAAGACAAATAAACCTTCTTTAAAATGTGTTATTTAGATTAATTAAT